>SNQJ01S0101792.1:0-20433 GCA_010110895.2 Picea sitchensis
CTCCATTGTATATTGGAAATTCAAATTTTATATCAAGCTTTAATGAAGGAATTTGCGAAGGAGTTTTACCATGTCCCTTTAGAGAATTCAGAAGAGGTATTGAACTGGTATAAGAACAAGAAGAAGAAGAAGAAGAAGAAGATGGAGGAGAGGGTGGTGGAGAAGCACCATTCCCTCCATTTCCGTTTGGAGTTTTGTCACCACTGCTTCCCTTATTCCTTGAAGGGTTGGAGCCTTCACCTTGCAACAATGCATTCCTTTCCATCAAGATCTTCATCATCTCTCTCATCTCCATGATAGCCTTTCCGAGATTTTCATCTTCTGTAGGAACACGTTCATGACTTTCTTCATGAGCCATACTTGGTGAATGCCTCCTTGAAACTTGCAATGATGGTATATGCTTCCTCATTGAAGGATGAGAACTTGGCTCCACAAGTTGACCCTCTCCTCTTGTGAGTTTCAACCTCGTCAGAATCAGAAAAAAAACACTTGCAAACAATCAAGTCTTCAAAAACCAGTGCTCTGATACCAACTTGATCTAAAATTGAAGAAGACTTGAAATCTTGAAATTATTGCAAGTAAATTTTATGTGTTAAAAGAAAATGGATCAACTTTGTGACACATTAATTAAAGGATTACTCATTCAAGATACAAATAAACAACAACATAATCAATGAACATAAGCACATAAACACAGCAATTGATAAAGGAGTTCACCCCTCTCTTGGGATACATCTCCTAGTCCAACTTCCAATGGATCATTATTATTAATTGCTCAAAGTGCTCAAAACATGCCTTAAAATGCTCAAATTGACCAACAGACTGCTCCAATGGCTTAAGAGCATCCAAACACCCCTAGCTGGGATTTTTCGGCACCTCAATTGGCCAAAAAATGAAGAAGTTAGACCTCCTGGAAGTCCCCCCTTCAAGCTTGTTGTCTCTGCATATACAAAATGCACACTTGTTCCATGAACCTAGCACACACGTAATTTAAAGCGTGAAAACCCAGCACCGGGTGCAACCATGCCAATGGTGCGAACTGTAGGATGGTTATGGGTACGCCAACCCCTAACCACCTAGCTCTCAGGCACATGAGGGTCCATGTGACCACACGCATTTACAAAAGGGCTAACCGTTTATTGGTGAATAAAATAGTGACAAATGATGGGTAGTTTTACAACTATTTGAGCCATATTCCAACGCACACACACACTATGTATTATAATGGTGGTTATATGTTATATGGCGTGTGACCAAGGGATGGGGCTAAGCCTCGGCCCGATCGCGGCCCAAACCATACCCATATTCAAATTGAAATACAAATGAAACCATATATATGTTAAACAACACACGGTGACGCATTGGTTGGCATCTCCTTTCCAAGTCGTTTCCCCTTCCTGGAGGTCGCGAGGTTGACTCCTGCGAATGACAAATTTTTAACCAAACAACAAGTGACACGTGGCACCCACGGATTGGGCCACGTGTCAACATACCATTGGCCACCAAAAGGACATGTGTCAAATTCTCATTCAACCACATCTGCCGATCAAAAACTGCCACATCAGCACATGTCACATTAGCGTATGGTTGTATGGCCCTGCCATGTCAGCTTGTACGGACTGTACGAACTGTACAGTCTGCGTCCCTTTTTTGCCTGTTTGCCATTCGAAACAGATTGCGATATCTCTCGCTCCTGACGTCCGTTTGAGACAAAACAAGTTGCGTTGGGTTCGCAATGACGAGGCCTAAGCTCTCATCCTGTTTGAAGCGATTCCGGGCACTTTGAATTTTTGAGCAAAATTTGATCCCGTGATCAACGTGGCTGGCTAGCTGGCTGGCTGACGTGGAGAGATGCTCCTGCATCAAATTTTCGGGTGGAACCAATAGATATCATGGATCGTAAAGTTAGAGTGATCAGGAACAAGGCCATAGGGATGAAAAAGGTTGAACATAACTACTACGGTCTTGAATATGCTACATGGTAGCATGAAGAAAACATGTGGGAAGAATACCTTCTATTTTTTTTCAATTTTGAAGAAATCAAAATGAAAGACTCCATTTTGAGTAGCTAGAGTTTTGGAACCACATCTCAAAGTCCTAGAAAATTGCATTGGGGGGAATTGATAAAAGAATGGCTCATTCCTTGGTTTATCATTTATAAACATATGGTACATCCCTTTCTTTAGCTCTGATAAATGAATGGTGCATTCCTTGGGTCAGCAAGTTGAGAGGAACAAGAGATTATGGTTGGAATTGTTGATGGACTTGTGAAAGTGGTGAATTATAGTTCCTAAGTATTATGATATAAATTTTCATATATTCACATCACCATAGTGTGCACCGAGTATGGCACACAATTGTAGGGGAGGGGGAATGTAACATACCCATTATAATCCCAATTTTAATTAATGCATAACAAAGATATAATGTGTTTCTACAACCAAGTGATGTATATGAAAATTATATCTAAGAGAATGGGTAATTAATCCACAAGAGAGGGGAGGGTCTAATAGAATCATCGAGAGGGATCCCAAGGGAAATTACCCATGTACAATCATTCAACCAATTTTCCTAAAATTTATGTTGGTATATGAAACTTATAATTTCTAATTGAGTGTTCCCAAATATAATCATTGAATACATGTTAGAGGGTGGGTGTGATTGTTCACATATGATAGTTAGTGGGAGAATGGGGGGATGAATACAATCATCTTGGGGAAGTGTTTGAGTCAAGAAAGTAAATACAAAGGGAGGAAATTCATATGGGTTGGGGGGAGTAGTTTTTCACAATGAGTTTTTGTGCATGAAGAGAAAGTAGAGAGTAAGAAAGAGAGCTTGGATATGGACGAACCATGGAGGGTGAATTGTAGAGAAAGTTTATAGAATATTGGAGCATAATTAGAGTTGAAGACTAAATATCCAGGTTGTCAGGATTGAAGAGTGAACTCTTGTGTGAGTTTCACTATAACAATAAGTCTTTGTTGTTGTTTCCTGGTATTTTTTCATAGCAACAAGTTCCCTTGAGTTTCAAGCTAAGAAATTCATAGTTACATGTGCTAGAGAGACCCTGATAAACAAACAAGATGCCTAAGGGACAAATATCATTGAAGGGTACATCCCTTGGGTTGGGTAGGTCAAGAGGAAGAGAGCTAGTAAAAAATAGGGATACTTGTAGGATCATATTAGTGGGTTATGGGATTTCTGAGCTGGGAGTGGAAAATGAGAGACCACCCTATTTTGTGGATTACTAGCCTCATCTCAAGGGTCACTTGTTGTTGATATTTGGAAAATAAGGTATACGATTGGGTGGAATGATTGTCCCTTGCAGATGGCTGCACAATTGTTTATAAAATATAAGTGTTTATCTTGTTTTTTGTTGTATTATGAGTTTAGTTTGCGGTGCATGAACTCTATGTTTGAGAAATATTATATCGTATTGTGTTGAGTTGCTTAGCTACATTTCGCATCTAATTGTTGTATATGCATGTAATTAATAATAATAGGAAACAATTAATTTTGTATGTAAATCACAGGTGGAAGCTACATGGATTTAATTAGTTAGCATAAATTTTGTTTTTATGATTTTTTCGCACTATGATATCCCTTGATTGAGCTTGTAGATGTTACAATTTCAGGTCTTTAAACACTCTTTGGTTTAGCATTGAAAAAATATGGAACTCTTCTATAAGGGTGGTATTATGGGAGGAACACTCTCGATTAGTCATACATTGACTTTCGTAGGTGTTTGGACACCTAGAATTTATAGAAATTCCACAAAATTTACATCCATGATAAACTTTTGTTACAAGACCTATGATGTTATTGTATATAGTGAAAGTTAGTGTCAAAAATATAGTTGAATGAAATTAACTATGCCAAGTAAAATTTTATATATAAAAAAAAATCAACATGCTTACCAAACAAAACTCCTAGTATTGGATAATTGTGTGTGTTGTATGCACATATTCCATATAATATAAAAGACCTCTCTATTGGGATGGTCCTTCATACATCATATACATGTATCTCTTCCCACAATTGCTTAAATCATATATCAATGATTTGAGGTAGACATCCAGTATCTTCACTTTTCTTCTACCCGAGACTATAAGAGCCACCATAAAATGTTCATTATTCATAGAAAACCATGGGGAAATAATGTTATTCATCACCACCACTAGTAAAAAAAAATAGTTGGATTTTTGGAGGGAAAACAAGTTAACTCTGTCCATGGCTATACTCAATCCTAGGATCAATACTTTATCCTTGAATTTATCGGACCATGCATCCTCTATGTTCTTCCTGGAAATTGAATATACTCAAATTCACATAACCCGTGGCTCACTTATATGTTAGGCATGCCAGCCATGCAACATGACTAATTGCTTTCAATGAAATATCCTTTGAATCCATGGAATTATAGGTATGTGCATCAATATATTATTGGGAATACCAGGTTCCTTACTTTTTTTTTTTTATTTCCATTCTTGTCATGCCCACATTCTGGACAGATATCCTTGTCCACACATTCATTTTATGTATAAAATACAATCATTCAAACATACATGGTATGCTATGTACTCAACACCTAACATGTTGCATAATTTTCTTTACTTCTACATTGCTAATGGGGAATGGATTTTCTTTTGGAAGTACCTTATCTTTGAGTAAGCTAAAATTAGTGGGAAATAGAAATGTACATTGTCATTAAGCATACATCAATTCAACCATTTTATTCCTTCATTGTGTGACACCATTAGTTAAACAATTAGGGGAATTAATGGTTAGTTACCTAAAATATGTCAAGAAACAAGCATCTAACATACCACACACTACTTTCAGGGTGTATAGTAACATTTTGTCCCTAGTTGCGTAGAACATGACTCACGTCCAATGATAGGGGTGGTGGAAGCAAATTTCAATCTTTCAAAAATGGTATTGATGATACCAACATCATCCCCTAGTTCATTTTTTTATAATCCATGTAACAACATTACCTCCATGGATTGGGTATCCCATAAGAAATCATCAATAATGACCTCCATATCATTTCCTTCGTCCTCAACATGAGAATACTCAAGACTTTGATACCTCTATAGCATTTCCTCCATCCCCAAGTCATGACCTCTATATCATTTCCTTCATCACCAACATGAGAGGTTTTGAATTGATGACTTAGGAGATAGTGGGAATTAAATAGGTGGTTTATTCAAACTTTCTTGGTATGCTTACTCTCTAAGTTATGATTATTTAATAGCAAGATATTGACTTGAAATCATAGCGGGGTGCAATGGTAGATGGTAGAAAGGTCTCTCATCGTCAAAATCCCGAGTGTAAACATATTGAACATTACATTGATAATATTGGTAACTCAATGCATTTAGTATGTTAAAAAATATACCAAACATTTATTAGAAGCTTGTAATTTTTTTCCCCAGAAATATGCATCCAAGTAATTTATAAAAAAAATAAAAATGAATTAAGAATCACATTTATATTATCTCCATTGAAAATACAAAAACACAATTACTCAATAATAGTTTTCTTACGCCCTAAGGAATGTTTGCATAAAATAAATCCAAGTCACAGTGTAATACTGATGACCCAGGCTGGTTGCTGGAATGTGACATGTTATAATTTGTGGGTAAAGTAACTGTCCATTTTTATCAATCAGTTGCTTACAATATCTTTCTCCTAATAAGAGCTTGTAGTATTTTGTGACTAAAATATCTTATGCATCTGACCTCGATACTGAATCACGATCCTACAAAATTCAATGAAAAACCATTCAACTACATATGCATACATAACATAAATTCAATGAGATAAATAAATTATAAATAAAATCTAGACTTACTGCATTTACCATCCTTATTATAATATCGTTTGTGCATAGTGGGTAAACCCGAGGTTCAACATTAATTCAATAGCAAATCCGAAGATACTGAACCTTTCACAATCACCTGCAAGTAGGTGAAGTCTCATCTGAGGTACCTATGGGGACTGTAGGAACTAGGCTTATGTAGGCATGAAGGGAATGAAGATCATTCTAACATTCATTCAACATCCAAAATACCCTATGAGTGAAATCATAACAACATAACAACATATGGAAAATTCATCTTAATTAACCATTCAACTTGTTCACAAAACTATTAGATACATATTCATATTAATCATTAAGCATCTATTACATGTGAGAAACAAATAAAGTAAACAAACACATCATAACAACACACACACATTAGAACACATACATTTAACATGGTTAACCTCAAACTGGGTATGTCCACAATGATTGGATTCTTATATTTTTCATTCATGTTCAACCCTTACAACAGGTGTGCACTATGCCCATAAACGATACATCAGTTCTATCCAAAAATTCCATAGTATTTTGCACATACAGTTCCCACTTATCCCCTTTTCCAATCATACTCCCGAACTCTACTCATAACATTCGCTCGTACTCTCACTCTATGATTTCACTCACAACTCAATTCTCCCTTGGTAGCTACCTTCTACCCAAAACCCATACAATTTATACACTGATATTAGAGCTTAGCTTGTTACAAAATGGACCAAATGGTATAACTACTAACTGAATTCTTCCTTCCGCATGATGGTTCCTGAATATGCACTAATTGTATTCATTGCATGCTCCTCCTTTGTTGACTTTTTGCGTGGTTTGCTCCTACTTGATTCCCAAAATTACCCAAAATGTCTTGCTCCAAGAAACCCCCAACACTCACCTGTGACTCATCATGAGCCACTTCAATGTTTCTTCCATCACTCCATGAACTTGTTAAATATTTGTCATGTAGCTATGATCTTGTCTCTTACTTGTGTCTCCTACTATGCAATCTCCTCAGATGTCTTTACAATAATATGGGCCTTCAACTTTTTTGCACTTTCTTGTACTTCCTTCTTGACCATGCATCACGCATTTGTTACTTCTTTTGTCACCTTGTATGCTTCTTCCAACAATTTGTTGATCTTCTATGCACAATCCTATTGTTGTGCCCTAATTTGGTTCATCTCTTAATATGATTTTCTATGCTTTGGCATTACTTCCATCATCTCTTCTTGTGGTAATTTTCTCATTACTTCCTTAAACGTGTTCACTTAATAATTCACATACTATAGCTTCTTCCCAATTTCTTGCAATTCCATGTCTCCTGTCAACTGAGTTCATATTCTCGTGCTTTGTATGTATATCTTGGCACACTTTGCTTTCATAATTTTGGTGTTCTTCATATTTTTTTTCGTCGTCTTCTCCCTTTCCTTCGGTGAAGTGATTGGTATTAGGAATTCTTTGAAATTGACAATCTTTGTGCATAATCCCTGAATGGATTCACTAATCATTATGACCTGTTCTTGTAATAGGGGATCTTCCTCCCTAGGAATTTCTGCAATAATGTTATAAATCCCATGGACTCTTTGTTTCACTCTCTCATTGTTCTCTATGGCCTCATCTATATCCAACCTAAGTTTATCATATTATGCTTGAATCACATCCTTATCTATGATTTCATTTTTGAACTCCATCGATGTTGACATCACGTGCAAATTTAGTTCATGTGTCACACTCATCTGCGAACCATGTAACACTTCTACCAACAATTGAAATAATAATAATTCAATATGACTAAGTTCCTTTTCATGCTATTGTAATTTTGTCATAGGGAAATATAAATCTCATGTTTCTATCTTCATCACCCATCGCTCTCATGATGTCGTAGATGGGTGGGATTTCATATGTTCTAACTTACACAATCCTGGTTATCTCCAAAATATGTCACACTACGGTAATTTGCGTGTACATGTCCGAGTTCCTTTCCACTTGCTTCTGCACTGATCTCTCAAAATCCTCCTTAGTAACCTCTTTTTCTTGATCCTCAATCTTTTCTACGTCATCGTATGAAAGGGCCTGGGTGGTCACTTACTTGGTTTTCTTCCTCTTCTTTCATTGTGGTATTTATTTTTTGGTATCCTGGTCCTTTCTCGTCTCTCATGGGAAAAGTACTATATTTTATGTTCTTCTTGCACCATATCCTTCCCCTTTATATTCTTCTTATTCTTCTCCATCACCTTATTTCTTTGTCTTGTTCTCTAACAGTTATGGTTTCAACTTCTCTACCTCTGGTACTAGGGTTTTCCATTGATTGTCCTAGTCTTCTATGATTTATCCCATGTCAACCTCTGTCAACTTGTATTTGCATGGAAACCATTGTTTCTTTGGGTCCTTCTTGGTTTGACTGTTCTTATGATGTCTTCTAGCTTTGAAGCATGCAATCGTATTGTATGCTTCTACTATATGCGATAGCATGTGTGGTGTATTATCGATACTCGTCTGAATTACTTCCTTGTATACATAGAACATAATATTTTTATCTAATTGCCTCTCCTTATGTGAAATATTCCATATCTCACTTATAGACACAGATTATTTGCAGCTCCCAAAAATTCATTGTCCTTTGGCTCCCTCCAAGCCACTAATGCTATCAGTAATAACAACCAAGAATAATAAAATTCAAAAACTTTTGTCTTGGGCTTCCCTGTAATATATCAAGAATTGGTTCAACACGAACATTTCCCAGCTCATTTGAACTCTTGCGATGGAATTCTCAACTATCGCTATCACACTTGTTGGTACCTGATCATTGTGACATTGACTCAACAGCTTGCATGCCAACACCTGTGTTGTTAACTTACTATATCATCATTGATGCTCGCAACATCCAAACCGCATGAAACTCTGAATGTGTCGTACTTGTCCTTCATTATTTTGTCCAATTATTTCTTGTTTGTCTTGTCTATGAATAATGGTGACGGTTCTTCCCCTTTTGATGTAAACCTGATTATCCAAACAATAAATTTTATGTCTATGGATATTATTCTATCTAACCATAAAAATCCTCTATGCACACAATTACGTAAAAAATTAACACAAATATTTATCTTCATGCTCGTACCAAAATGAAGAATATAAAAATGGTTCAAAATACTTGTTTTTTCCATCTCCGTCGCCCATTCGTGTGGCTTTAGTATGATTTCTTGTGAATCCTGGGTGACTCTTATGCTTCTATACTTATCCGGAGACAATTCTGGAAACTTATTCACATCTGTCAAGTCGTGGTCTTCATATGCTAGGATTCCTACTGAATCGAGCATATGTTTCTCAAATATCACACCTTGTCAAATTTCTTTCTCGATGAGTTCATACTTCATCTCTTTATGTAACTTCATCTACTTTGTTGTCAACTTCCTTTGTGGTACATAATCCCTTGGATAGTGAAACATGGCTGACCCTAACATTGATGCTCCTAGTGTTTCCTTGGTCACAGGTATCGATGTCTTCCTGGTGTGTTGCTTCTTCAACTTTGATGAAGCTTCTCCTATCTTTTGTGGTTCCATTTATTTTTGAAACTACTCGCCTGGAAATGTAATTCTTTGACTCTCTTCTCTCGCTTCTCTCTATGAAGAGTCAAGTGACAATAAATTATTTATGAACTTCTCTCTAAGAACACAAGTAATGTATGAACTTCTGCAATGCATACACCATTTCTAATCCTTAATTTGTTGTAGTTGTATAGTTATGTTTTGTAGTTGACAACTTCCTTCGTACAAATGCAATGGGATGATCTATGTCTCCATATCTAGAATAAGCTAAAATTGCTCCTAAAGCTACAGATAATGCATCCATGTGAACATGAAATTCCTTTTTCCAATATGGAAATATCAAAATTGACACGGTAACCAATTTCTTATTAAAAATATCGAAACCTTCCTGACATTCCTAAGTCCATTGAAACTTATTCTCGTTCTTTAGAAATATTTCCATCGGGGATGTAAAATGTGCATATCCTTTAATGAACTTCCTGTAGTACCCTATAAGACTCAATGTCTCTTGTAACTATCCCACTAAAGTAGGAAGTGGTAAATTAATAGTCACGACAATTTGCATGAGATCCACCAACAATCTTTGCTTACACACTAGATGGCCCAGTAAGATACCAAATGACACATATAAAATGCACTTATTTAAATTCAAAGATATATGAAACTTCCTACACCTATCCAACATCAAGTGAAAAAATTCAATATCATCTTTCAAGAGGATAAACATTGTCGAGTCATCTAATTATACTTCTAATAACTTATCGATGAACTCCTACAATGTTTCTACAAAAAATCTAGAGAATATTGTTGGTGTATTCTTCAATCCAAAAGGAATCATTGTGTACTGGAAACATCCCCATCGCATAAAAAATGTAGTCTTATATTTATCTTCCTAAACAATCTTGATCTGATGATACCCTAAAAATCCATTGTTGAATGAATATGAAATTCTTTCCCTCTTATGTTCTCCAATAGTTCATCTATAAGTGATGTAGGAAAGGGATGATGTAAGAAATCATCATTTAATTTCCTCGTATCTACACAATTTTTTTATCTATCTGGTCTTCATATCCTGAACCACCGTTGGATTGATCCACTTTGATTCTATGACAAGTTCAATGATTCCATCTTCCAACATCTTGTCTATCTATGATTTTACCTTCTTCTTATACATTGGCTTCAGTCTTTATGGCCTTTGCTTCATTGGGTTCAATCTTTATGGCCTTTGCTTCATTGTCTTAGCATATGGATTCAAGGGGATATTCATCTCTCCTAACTCCCCAACAATCCATTTCATCTTTGAAAATGTAGTCAGAAAAAGGTCTCGATACTCGCGTATTAAGTCATCTATATTCTCCATAGTATCATCATTCCAATAGTCTTATATGTTCACAAATGTTAGATTCTCATCTGTACCAATATTTACTTTGCATGTTCTAAATGGATTTTCATATACTGTGGGCTCTCCTTCAGTTTCTAGTATTTTTACATTTCTGAGATCTTATTCCTCCTCTTGGTCTTCTTTAGAAACAATATAACATCACAAAACTTCTTAAGTTGTCATGGAATATCTATGCACAGTACATATAGGTACTAGTTCTATCGAGTCTTTTGCTGAAAAAATGTTTTTCTTGATGACCTACAAAGTTGAGTCAAACAAAGGAGCATCATCTTCAAAACTAAGGTTACCTTGAAATTCTATGTTAATTATTCCCAATCTATAGTTTCTCTATGCACTTCTAGTTTCAAGTACCAATTCTTTGAGATTTTGTCCAAGGTGAATACCAACAAGCCTGTCCATTATTTCTTGGTTAATTTATTCCATGTCACAATACACTATGTAAAATACTCCATCGAACAACTCAATCTTGTATACTTTTGCATGATATCTTCATTCTTTGTCTTGAACCTCAACTATAATATTCCTTTGCACTACTTCTAGTCTCTTATTCCATCCTTATGAATGACCCACCATCTTGTTGGGTTCTCTTTCAGCATGACATATAATGCTAATAATATCTATGGATATGATATTTGTAATTCAAATTATCTTCTAAAATAATCTACATCGGTTAGTCTTTCATACCTTGGAGGGTTACATACCTCAGTTCCATTCCATTGCAATGTGTGGTTACTCTGAGCACATTTCCTTGTGGATACTTCTTGCAATATCCATTTCAAATTCTCCAAAGATTCTTTTGAATCTGAAATGCATGAAATAATAATTCTCCAAATAAGAATACCATCAGTTGTATGATTCACATAATCTCCCATCCATGTAGTAATGTTATATAAGTTTTCTATCTTTTTTCCTTTTACTGGTTCTACATATCTTCTTTCTTCAGTAGGATCTAATGGCACAATAAACTTCAAATATTATACTTCCAATATCTTTTATCTATTCTTCGTATCAATGATAGTTTGGTTGTCAATGACCCAATGAATTCCAAGGAGTGATGGGTAAGGGGTGCTTCCATCTAGTATCTTGATCACTTCGAAATCAACCAATATGCACACTCCATGAATGATAACACTTACCCTTTCAAACTTCCTATTGGGATGATATTATGTTGGTTCACTAGTATGAACTTGATAGGTGACCAAATAAAATTCAGTTGGCCCATCATCTCCCATGTCTACCTCAGGGTGACATTCACATCATATCCTATATCCAATATAATATTATCCATGTCATAATTTCCTATCTACATATTGAGTCTAAACTCCCTATTTGTTCTCTTCTTGTGGTACACCTAGTTTGCTGCTCGATGTGAAATATGTACATCTCTTTATCTTAGGCACAATGTTCATTCATTTTTTTATCATACTCAAATCATACTCATCTTCCAATAACTCTAAACAATGTTTCAGAAAACTATTCAAAGTGCTTACCTTTCCAACTTTCCTTTTTGAATGGTTGTATATTGGTGTCATATCATACACTGGAAGCATGTAATACAAAGGTGGCATGGTATAAGTTGATGCTATCCATTCTACTCCTATTACCTCCTTGCATGCTTGCATGCTTTCATATACATATATTTTTCGTTTCTAGGGTCAAGCAATGGTTGATGCTCTGTTGCTTTCCTGACCCACTGGTGGATCTTATTTCCATGATCTGTCGCATCAGCTCCGGTTCTGGTTCCTTCTTGCATAATTTTTTCTATATTAGTTTGTTCATCATGCGTCTTTGTTTCTATCATTTGTACATTTTTGTTTTTCTTTTATTTCCATTTCACGATCAATTATGGATAATCCTCCATCGCATGGTCTAGTTGTTTGCAATACGTACATGTCATGCATGGATTCAACAATTCTTGTGCTAAATGTCCAAGATGATTACAATTATAACATATAATACATCCTCTACCTGTTATGAGTCCTCCTCTTTCACAATCTTTGAACCCCCCTCTTCATTACTTGATTATAACATCTTCGATTATTATATTGTAGATATCCTCCTTGAGATTCTTTTCCCTAGAATCTATATGTGTGTATAGTGCACTCTCTCCTCAAATAAAATTTGAGAAAATCATTCCCTTGATGTCCGATAGCCTTACAAAATTTCAAAAATAGTTTACTTGCAATATTCTAGTACTTCTCCATCAATGAGAAATTATGAGGGTTGTGACTGATCATCTTAAAAATATCGCACCCTACCCCTAATGGATTCAGATCTCCTGTATTCAAATACTACTAAGAATTTGGTCATTCATTCTTATAGTTGTTGATGTAGGAGCATCTCTTCACCTCAGCAATGTGCTAGCTAGCTAGCACGTTTAAAGAGAATTCAACAAAGGGAGAGATACCAACCCTCCCATTTCTAAATTTGAAATATGATCCTATATGGATTAATGTTGTAAGGTTGAGAGAAAACCAAGACATTCCTTATAGCATACAGAAGATAAGGTCTCCTTTAATGGTTGACAGGTTGATGGCTCTAGATTCAATTCATACTAGATGGTCATTAAAGAAATTTGAATGTAATATATGAGGTTAGGTGAAGAGAGGAGAAGCTCGTAGAACCCTCTTTGGAAAAAAGAGAGAGATCTTTGTATCAAGGTCTCAGAGAGACATAAAGATAGGGGAGAGTTTAGTTTTAGAAGAGAGAAATCCTCATAAGAGGAATAGGTAGTTTTGAGAGAGAGAGATCAAGAGAGTTGAGGAGAGAGATGAGACTTTGTGGAAGTCCATCTTGCACATATTGTAACCAAGCATTCTAATTAATAGAAAAGAACGTATTTCACTGTTTATGAATTTTTTATGAATGAATGTTTGTTTTGTACTATCTGTTTGTTTATGTATGTTGTAGATGTATGATAGGTTTTATCTACAGTAGGAAGATATATTTCTCTATCTTTGTAGAGTTTGAAATATCATTATGGATTCTTTAGGTTGTGGAAGGAGTGCACAACATAACATTTGAGGATTTGTAGCTAGTGTAGGGAGTGCACATCTGAATTCTGTTGAGTCAGAAAAGAACGTGCGAGAAGGGATCACCAGAGTGATGACAACTCAAGGGAAACCTCAAGGTTGTTCAATACCTTAGAGGAGAAACTATGCATAGGAAGCAAAAAGAGACATAGTCACTGAGAACTCTATAGAGCTCTACCAGAAGGGAATTGAGCAGTTGCAAGTGTGCATAGGTGAACTATGTTTCGCGTTCAGAGAAATACAAGAGGAGTGTAAAAGAGAAGACACTCACAAAGTTGATAAATAATCTGTAGAGCTCTTCCATGTGAGAATCGAGCAGGGCAAAGTGTGTACAAGGAGAACTCTCTGTCGATTTCAAAGAGAAGAGTATCAGAAGATGATACTCATAGAGTTACTGAACACTTTATAGAAAACGCTCAGTAAGGTCTGCTCTGAGCAAGGATTTTCTAGGAGGGCACAATAACCCTTTGAAAGGAGAAGAAGGGTCAAAACCCCTAGGATACTAAGTAAACCCAAAATCTCAGAATATATAGTGCTAGAAAAAATGCGGATGAGACTCAGGAAATCAGGCTCATAGGAGGAGAAAAGGATGAATCCTTTGAACACTTACAAACTCTTCCAATTCAGAAAAAATCGAAAGCTCAAGAGGAGGTGTGACAAAAACTATTGAATCTTTTGTTGGACGAAATCTGGACTGTTGGATCTCAACACAGAGGATCGACAGTCGTTCGATCAAGGTAAAGTGCACAGACTTTAATCCCTCATAAGTTCACAGGGACAAGGATTTCCTGAAGTCTCGAAGTGGACAAGAACCATCTATCATCCAGAGAGAAAGGGGGCATAAGATCCACAACTCTGGAGAGAAATCACTTCGGAAGTTTTGTGGACAAGGAGAAAGAGAAATAATCGAAGTTTGAAGTATATATACATGTCTAAAGATATGAGACTTCGAGAAAATTCCTTTCAGAGGATTCCATGTGTGGAGTGCACCAAACTCCTAAAGTCCTGAAGGCCAAATAAAATCACAATCATTTGTTTCGAAGATCATGTGGCAAGAGATCCAGTAGTTAGGAGAGTTAATGCTCTGAAGGGAATTCGATGTGGGCATAGAAGATCTAGACCGTCAGATCTAGAGGGAAACGTGGTCGAAATCCATCATCTTCGAGTGAAGACACTCTGAGAGGAATGAGTGTGTAGGAGTTTGAAACTCTCAAACCCCAAAGAGACGAAGTGGATTGTGGCTGTCAGATCCAGAAGGACACTTGTTGACAGATTGTGTACTTGGGTGGAAGTGCTCTAGGAGAAAGCGAAGGTGGAGAGTTGAAACTCCCGAAGCCCGAATATTGAAGAGGCTTGTGGTCGTTGATTTGTGAGAGGTACATGTCAACAGATCTTGAACATCAGGTGAAAGTGTTCCGGAAGGAAACGAGCGGGGGAAAAGTTGAGACTTCTGAAGGCCTAAGTTCCAAAGTGGACTAGAGCCATTGATTTGAGGTGGATGCATGGTGCCTGATATTGAAATTTGGGTACGGAATACTAGAAGGGAAAGCGGAAGTCAAAGTGTCAAAATTTCAAAGCACAAAATCTTGAAGTGGATCTCGACTGTTGATTGCGAAGGGGACTGAGGACTGTTGATCTGGTCTTGGTTGAAAGTGTTGAAGTCACGAAGCACCAGGAGGTTAAGCCTCGGGTCACAACCCGAGGTCACATGAAAAGAAGGGTTAGTAGAAGTAGCTAGCGCCCATTAGCGTGATATTTGGAAAAGGTTCTAAGAGAGAAGGACCCACAGATAACTGTCGATCTGAGAAGGGAAAATCGACGGTGGGGAATGATTGTAGGGAGAAGAGGAAAAATTACCAAACATGCTAGTCCACAACCCTCTATTTTCTAGAGCCTTTGATCTCATTGGTACATGGGATAAACAACCATGATAAAGGATATTGGGTGAGAAATTTTTATATTGTGGGGATAGAGCTCTCCGATAAAGAGAGAGCACGTTGGTAGCCCACAATTACTATGAACTGTCAGTCGAAGGATAAATAAAAAATGATTAAGTCATGACCGTGAAAACACTGCAAGTGATAACAAGTCATGTGGTTGATTGTGTTTGAGACCAGCAAGGTCTCGAGGAGTTGATCCAGCTCAAGAATATTTAACGATCCTTGACCTAAAGGTCGAGCAGCCCTAAGAGAGAGTTGGGGGGGTCTACATCAAGTGGTATCAAAGATTAAAATTTTTCTACAGATCGTAGGAAAAGGTGAGAAGGTTAAAGGAGGTAATATAATAAAATCAAATGGTATCAAAAGCATAACTTCTCCTGTAGAAAACATGTGAAAGAAGAGACAGAGTGTGATTCTCTGTAAAGATTGTTTCAAGATGTGCAACAAATTGTAGACAACCAGGTGGGCTTGGGTAAGAGGAAGATGGCTACTGAAGGCCATAAATGTGGTTTATCTAGGTGGATATTGGTGGCCACCCACCTTTTCCAACTGGATCAAAACAACTTTCTGGAAATTTTGGTAATTTACTATTTTTTGCAATTTTTCGGGTCCTGAACTTCCGAAGTCGTTTTGAGGCCTTAAATGATGTTTTTAGGGGCATCTATCGGTCTAAAATTATCATCAATATTTGTAGTCCTCGGATAGATATTTCCAATGGGATATCGTGTGCCTAAAATGAAGATCATATGCAAAAGTTACGACCCCAAGAAGTTGATGTACTGACTTACCTAAACGGGGCCCACATGACTTTTGGCACTTCATCTCCTAGGGTTAGGTTTTTGGATGTCTAGGGTTTTTGACATCTTGTTTATTGTAAAACATCCTTCAGAGCCTCATTGTAATCATATTATTATGAATGAGTGCAACTCTCACATCTCTTCTTAGAAATTTGTCGCCACCATTCCAATAAGCTTGTTTTCCACTGAATTTTATAGTTTTAGCTTATTCCTTATTGAATAAAAAACCAATTTTACTCTATCTCTATTGTTCTATGTTAAGCATTTGTTAATAATCTATATTCATTTTGTTCTTCTCATAAAATGTGGATCATTGGTTTTAGAGTGGTCTTCTCCTTTTCACCTTAATGCATGTCCCCAAAGAGGTCAGAGTACAAAGAATTGGGTCTCGAGCTTGTTTCTCTTGAGGAAAAAATCTCTTGCACATCCAAGTGACCTCTCATGGAAGGAGAAAAGAAAGATGATGGGATAGGAAATCCTTTCAGAAAATTTCTTGAGGAATCCCTCATGCAACAAAGGAATGAGATGATGGATAGTTTAACGCAAGTCCTTCAACGACTACCAATAGATGACAAATATTCATCGAGCAAAGGCATCGTCCCCTTCAAGATACAAATAAACTTTGATATTCCTGTATTTGAAGGTTAGATAGATGAAGATGGTGTAGACAAGTGGTTGAATCTACTAGAAGGGTATTTTTATGTCCATAACTTTTCGAATAGAGAAAATATTACTTTTGCGCTCCTCAAAGTCATTTCCCATGTCAAAGATTGGTAGGAAACTTTCTATGAGAAAAAGGAAAGATATGAAACCTCATTATTTACAGTCACAACCACCTGGGAATCCTTCAAGGATGTTATTAAGGAAAAATACTAACTTGTTGGAAGTTATGATGACTTGTATACCAAATGGACCACACTGTGGCAAGAAAGAGACCAAGCAGTGCCAGAGTTCACAAATATCTTCCATACCTTGCACACCAATTTGGGTATTAAATATTCAAGGTGACATATAGTGCTCGAGTATCGCGATGCTCTCCATAGATACATCTAGACCAAAATGCAATTTCTGGACATATTTTCCTTGTCCATGACCTACCGATATGCTATCAAAATTGAGAAGAAGCTCAAACAAAAGACGTGGCAATTTGGGCCCAAGAACCCCTCACAAAAAAATCCAAGAAAGGGCGGCCCCATCCCACAAAAAAAAGGATAAAGAAAACATCAACAGTATTAGGACAACCAATGCAAGCCGCAAGAAAAGAAGGACACCAGAAAGACAAACAAAGATACCGGGAAGTGGTGCGACTTCCATAAGAGCCCTTGGCATAACATTGTTGACTGTCGCTCAAAGAAGTCACTGGTGGCCAAAGTGAAATCGTCTGAATTAGATGTTAGTTCTGACTCTGAGTCAGAACTAGAAAGGGAAATATGGATCATTGATGCGAAATCCAGTGCCACCATTGCTACCACCAAGCTCCACCCTAATGAACCATATGAGCTATAATAAGGAAAGTGCCTCTTCCATTCACATTTGTGGGTAAAAGGCACCCCGTTGCACTTCATCATTGATAGTAGTATCCAAAAGAACATCATCTTAGTAGACGTTCTCAAGCAGTTGTCCCTGCCAACAACACTACACCCACAACCCTACACCATTGGATGGCTCCACCAAGGAAGCAATCTTCACATCATCCAACAGTGCCAACTATCATACGACATCAATCCCTTCAAAGACGAGGTATTGTGTGACGTTTCTCCTCTCAAAGTTTGTAATGTTATTTTAGGACAACCTTATTTATGGAAACATCATGTTGTATATGATTCTAGGCCTCGTAGTGTTATTATTACTTTGAACAGGAAATTGTACAGGATACCCGAGGTAACCCCACCTAGTGTTATTTCCTTGATCTCTGCCAAGCAATGCATGAAGGTCATCTCTCAGATGGGGAAGTTTGTCTTCTTCGTGATTCACTTTCTAAATGAGTAAAAGATCACAACCACATCTAGGGTCTCTGTAGACAACCTCTCCACAAAACATAAGCAATTATATAAGGTTGTTCAAGAGTACTCGGACATCTTCTCCTCACCTACCGGGGTACCTCTGCACTATCAGGTTAAGAACTCCATTGATATAACCACCGATGCACCGTTGTTACACATTATTTTCATCATCGCTATGATCGTTAATGATGTAAACCTATCTTTTTATTTCAAAGGGGTCAGTGGCCTGAATTCCTAAAGAAAGAAGGGAGAAGAACTTTCCCTGAGAGAAGACGTTGTATTTTCCTTTGTAAAAACCATATTTTGGAGGATTTCCATGGGTTTCTATATGAACAGGGTGTGGAAATGGCTAATTTACGTAGGATGCACTATAGCCTGGTTGTGGTGGCCTTCGTACGTGGCAAAAATGAGCATTTTCTTGATGCTTATAGAAGAAGAAGCTTCTATGGTGAGGTGGCCTCCGAATGGTTTGGATCTTACTCACTTTCATGATTTACTAGGATCATCCTAACCTCCTCACCTTATCCTCTTCAGCTTATAAAAGGAGAGGAGATCTCATGTACAAAGTTAGCTTGATGAGGGTTTGAGTTGTTTTTGGCTTGGGATTGTTAGCTTGCTTAGAGTGGCTTTGAGCTTTGCTTTGTCAAGATAGATTGTGAGTAGCTATTAGATACATGGTATCAGAATCCTTGGAGCAAGAAGTGTGTGGGAATCAAGGAACCATGGACGATTTTAGGGGCTAAATTTCGTTCATGGGCTAATTTTCCATGGTTTTTCCAAAAATGAGATTCACTATTTTAAAAATTATTCACCCAAATTCTATAGAATAAAATTATTTTACCTTAAAAATCGCCAAAATTTTATAAAAACTCTATAAAATCCTTAAAATTTTGAATATTTTTATGAAAATATCGCTAAACATTTATAGTTGGCATATGAAGGATTAGTAATATTCACCAAGGTTTCTACATTTTAAAATAAATTTCCATCCTTACAATCATCCCTGCAAGGAACTATTTGAAAGAACCTTAAGACATCAAGGCATTTGGTTGTAATATCTCTTCCTATTATTAATATAATACAGTGGCATGTTTCTTTCCCATAGAATTATCTTTATTTTATTGCATAATTCCTTGATCATATGCATAGGTTGTCATTGAATATACTCTCTCTGCTTTCACTTTGGCTGGTTTCTGTCTCACTGTAGAATCAATATCACAAGAGCACTGGAGCGAAACAGGAAAAGCAAAGACATAAGGAAGCCACATTTAAAGGTATGTATATCATCTTTTGTTTGGTAGTAAATTTGATGATTAAAGCCTAGGGAAAGTGCCATGTCCTGTCATGTTTTTTTCTATATCTAGGTGGATTTAGGGGGATTAGTCTATGTCCGCATTCACTGATTTACAGTCTATCTAGGGGTGGTCATGAATCTTGTATTAGTGTACAGTCTATTTGTCTCATTTCTTGATGTAAATGTGTTGAACCTGCACATAATAGATCTAGCTAGAAAATACTACACACATTTGCAGCGAGAAATTGAGAAAGAAGAAGCAAGATAGAAAGAATGGAAGAATTCTCATTAACCGTATTCCAAACTCAGAGAGTGAATAATTTAAAATATATACATAATAAATGAGTAAATATAGTGGTGGTCTAGATTGATCTGGACACACACCAACAGTTACAAGAGTAAACTGCCACCTAGTCTAATCCCTCAGGTAGTTACGGGAGTGAACTGCCACCTAGATGAGTTAACTAGTCAACTAGTCTTCAGTTAACTAACTGAACAAAGAGTAGTGAGTTGGTGATGATCCCAATGTTGCATGGTGACAAAACCAATGCAACATCTAAACT
>SNQJ01S0101792.1:24196-45238 GCA_010110895.2 Picea sitchensis
GGAAAAGGTGGGTGGCCCCCAATATCCACCTGGATCAACTAGTCACGATATAGTTGGTAAGAAGAAAAGTAGAGACAAGTTCCCATGTATGTTATGCAAAGGGCATCATCTAACTCATCTTTTTCTCATATGGAAGAAGCTTTGAAATTCTTGGAAGACATGACCTTTTCACAGCGTCAACTTCCATTTTTTTATCACAAGCTTACTCTTGACCCACCTGTAGTTGATGGAATAATAAATCCGTCCCTTTCATCGGTCAGTCTGATTGATCAAGTCATCAATCTGGTCACATCCTTAGTTGAACCAGTTGACCAAGTGGTTGATTCGATCCCATCCTTGGTCAATCCCACTCTCCTGTTAGAGAGTGAAACCCAAGTGGTTGATCCATTTCCACCCGTCGACTCCATTATCCCCTTGGAGGATGCAACCCAAGTGGTCAATACGATCTCCCCATATATCGATCCTACTCTCTGACTCGAGAGTAAACCTAATACTGCCCATGTTTTTCTCATTGATACAAACTCTACCATGACGAGGGGTATTCCTCATTCTCCCATGGAACCCCCTCCAAGTAATGAGTCCATCTATTTTGATTGGGGTGTTCTAACTGGACCTCGTCTTCCCTATCACACTCATTTCTATATTATAGTGCAAGTTTGTGTTCGGGACGTTCCTCAAATGTTGATAGATGAAGGTGTGTTTGTTAGTATTTTTTTCTCATTTTCTTGGAAAGATTTGGCTTTTCCTTAGCTTTCCCTGGTTACACAGAATCCGTTAGCTTTTACTAGAAGAACCAGTCAACCTTTAGGGACCCTTCCTCAGTTTCCTGTAACTTTGGGAGGGAAAACTATATTTATTGATGTCATGGTAGTCCAAGACCCCTTGGATTTTGCTTTACTCCTTGGGAGAGATTATGTCTATGCCATGAAAGCTATTGTGTCCACTCTCTTCCATATGATATCTTTCCTGCACAATGGAAGAATGGTGACTATTGATCAACTTTCCTTCATCAATCCTGATTGGATTACCTCCCTTACTGGTTCTTATATGCAGACGGTATCTCCCTCGCCACATGTTAATTTTGTGGCTTTGTCTCCAATGACTTCAACTTCTGATGATTTGGATCCAGTAGTTGACATGGTGATCTCTTCAATCGGATTTTTAGAGCTTGATATCTTTATCCCTATCATGACCCTTGATATGTGTTCCTTCGAGAGAGTGTTTCTTCTGTCCAGTGAAGATCTCTTGGAATCCATGACCGAGTTTCTTCCCTTGAAATGGTGTCCTTATGGAGCATTTTCCTCTTGGAAGCCATGATCAAGAAGAGATTCTTGGAGCATGATTTTCTGATTTGAAGCTCGTNAAAAAATGAAACCATCTTTGAGCATGGTTCTCTGATTTCAAGCTCATTAAAAAATGAAACCAGGTTTGAGCATGGTTTTCTGCTTTCATTCTCATTAAAAAATGAAACAGGTCACGAGGGTCATTTTTCTTCTCTATATAAACCTCGTTAAAAAATGAAATAGAGGTTATGAGCATAGTTCATGTTTCCCGTGTCAAGCTCGTTAAAAAATGAAACAATGATCTGGGGATTATACCTAGAGTCACAAGCATAGTTCTTCTCCTGTGTCAAGCTCGTTAAAAGATGAAATAGTTGTTCCCCCTCTCTGTTTGAGTCAAGTCCTTCATCTAGTATTTGAACATTCATTTCATTATCCTTTGCAGTTGGATGAAACGAATCTTGGGGGGCATTTTCTTCCAGCCTTTGGACTTCATGCTGAGGTTAAGCCACTAGTTTCTTAAATTAGGGGCTAAGTACCGACCATACCTTTATTAAATGTTGGGAAGTTCAAGCATAGTTTTCTATGGTTCAAGCTTGTGTAAAAATGAAACCACCTACCTCAATTCCTCTGGTTCAAGCTTGTGTAAAATTGAAATCACATACCTCAAGCATAGTTTCCTCTGGTTCAATATTTTGTAAAAATGAAACCAGGTCCAAGCATAGTTTTGTTTAGTTTTTAAAATTGTGTAAAAACTAAAATCTATCCCAAGCACAGTTTTGTTTCTTTTTGAAGCTTGCATAAAAATGAAAACAATCCCGAGCTTAGTCTTTGTTCTTTCTCATGCTCATAAATACATGAGAATAAGTTACTGAGCTTAGTATTTGTTATTTCTCATGCTCGTAAATCAATGAGAATGTAACCGAGTATAATTTTATCACTTTTTCAGACTCATAAAGGTTATATGAAAAAGGAACCCCCTGGAGTTCCCTTTAAGCTCTTTTCAAACTCTCTAAACATGAAAAGATTGTCAAGCGACCTTGTTTTTTTCACGCTCGTGAAATTATTTGAAGAAAATGTTTGTTGAGAAATAGTTTATCTCTTTTTCGGTCTCATCAAACTAATTTACGAAAAAGGAATTGGGAGGGTTCTCTTTTAAGTGTTTTTTCATAATCTCAAAATATGAAAAACCCTCGAGTTTTCTATCTTTGGACTCGTTAAACAAGCATAGAAAGACCCATATCAGAATGAACCACTCCTTCTTAGGGTTCGTTAAACATACTCCAAGAGACTCATCTGAAGGATGAGCTTACATATCAAGAATATGTTATCCTAATCAAACTTGTGTAAAAATAAAGAGGTACTCACCAGAAATGGAGGGGCAAAATTGGGAAAGAGATGTGTCTAAGATTATATTCTATGGAAGAGTCACTTTTGAACATGACACACTTTCAACCACTTTGTGTCTAGGTTGGTAAATCCACTTGTCTCTTGATCATACTCCTTTAAGATTACAAAGTGGTATGTGATCCCTGTTGTTGAGTCGGTTTTTTCTAAGACAGTTGTTGTGTCATCAATATGTTCAAAGAGATGTTCAACCTAGAAAGCCTTCTATTGCGTCGGCCACTTCTGTAGTCCTCAAGCATTTTATTATGTCAACCATCTCTAAGTCAGTTCCAAATCACTTGTTACTCTGATCTACATCAAATATTGTTACCCGTTTCATGTCATTGATGTGGGATACATTAAAGCCCTCTTGTGACGAGTCTTTTCCTATCGACTTCAACTCATTATCCAGGAATCAGACTTAGAAACCAATTGGTACTTTGGAACCTACATGACTCAATGGTAGGTTTCCTCCCTTTCGACAATGGGTTTTCATTATTGACCCTTGATCAAGAGATTTCACCAAGTGTTCAACTTCAACTCATTAATTCAGATTCGTTCGCTTGTACTAAAGTACCTTGAGAGTCATTAACATTAATGGTGATTTCTCTCACACTTGTTAACAGTATAGACTAATGACCGATAATCAAGTGGTTTCTACCATTTTCAACTTTAGCACATGTATTCACATGGTCAGATTCATACTATAGAGTGGTGGAGATGAAGACCCTGAATATTTTCTCAGAGATTCAGGTTGGGATTCCAACCATTGGGTCCCATAGATGTTGCACTTCCCCTTGCGTTCACCTTGACCGACTCATATCCTGCTCCAATTGAAGATGAAAAAGCCACCTGATTCATTGATAATATCCAACACATCCACCAATAGGTTCAGGATATCCTATAAAATTCTAATGATAAGTACAAGCATCACCATGATCAACATCGAGTGTCACATAAGTTTCACATGGGTGACAAAGTTTGGTTGCAATTTCAAAAGGAACACCTTACAAAACCCCATCGAAAGCTTCACCCACTCCATTATGGGTCATGCACCATCACCAAATCTATGGGGGATTATTCTTTTGAGCTCAACATTCCTCCTTTCCTTGGCCTACACCTAGTGTTCAACATGGACCTCCTTCGGCCTTATTTCCCACCATTATTGGACACCTCATATGTTGCAGAACAATTGAAACCAATAGAGATCAACCATGACTGCATACAACATGCATCTAGTAATAATATTGTGGACACACAGATCAAGGAACTTCACAACAAAGGATCCATCTTTATCGAGTCATCAAAGCAGGGCAGCTCCTACACCAAGGCAAGTGGCTCATCCGGGGCCAAATTCAATAGAAATTTCCTCATCTGATGGGGGAACTCAACGCAATGGAGACCATCTCTTATCAAGGATAGAGGATTGATCTAGGCAGATATTGGTGGCCAACCACCTTTTCCAACTGGATCAAAACAAATTTATGGAAATTTTGGTAATTTACTATTTTTAGCAGTTTTTTAGGTCATGAACTTCTGGAGCCGTTTTGTGGCCCTAAACGACATTTTTTGGGGCATCTACTGATCGAAAATTATCATCATGACATTGTCATCAACATTTGTATTCATTAGATATATCCTTCCAATGGGCTATCCTATGCCTAAAACGGAGATCGTATGCAAAAGTTACGACCCCGGGAAGTTGATGTACTGACTTACCCAAACAAGTCCCACATGACTTTTGGCGCTTCATCTCCTAGGGTTAGGTTTTTGGATATATAGGATTTTTGGCATTACTGTTTATTATAAAAATGCCTTCAGAGCCTCATTGTAATCATCTTCTTGTGAATCAGCGCAGTCATCACACCTCTTCTCAGAGATAAGCCGCCACCATTCCAGTAAGCTTGTTTTTTGTTGCATTTTACAGTTTCATCTTATTTCCTTATTGAATAAAAAACCAATTTTATTGTGTCTCTATTATTTTGTGTTAAGCATTTGTTAATAATCTGTAGTCATCTTGTTCTACTCATAAAATTTGGATCAGTGATTAAGACAAGGACCACCAATAGAAAAACAAAGCTGAGATAGAAAAAGATCTTAGGGAGATCAAAGAAAAAATGGAGAGGCTAACATGGAAGATGCAACAAGAAGAAAAGGTACATTGGACATATGAATGGACTTTAAAGAGGAAAGTGAAGTGGCCTCTCTAGAAGTTGTTAGCCAAAAATAAGAAACAAGTAGTGAGGAAGTGGATGAGGCATGCTGAAAAACCTTAGTGACATGAGAAGGTGATTCACATCTATGAACCATAGACTAGAAGGAAACTCAATGATGAAGAGGAGATGATATCAAGCATAGATCTCATATAATTCCAAGAGGGTAGCATTGGAATCCAAATTTTCCAGGTGGGCAGGAAAAAGGTGAAACTGTCTGAAGGTCTCAAGAGCTTTGAAGAAAGTTTAGATCAACAAGGGGTGATGGTAGATGAAATGGAGGCAAAGGAGAGGCCTCATATATATGAAGATTCATGTGGAGTTGCAGGCCATGTGAATGACTATCATGAGAAGTTAAATACTTCCATCACATAGAACAAGGATCACATGAGTGTTCTCATCATTGGGGGAATTCAAATATTCCTGTCAAACAATCCAATAGAGGCTAGTACAAGTGTTGCACATGAGGAAGTGATGCAACAGGAATCCAAAAGAGAGGCGATGTGGCCAAATTCTTCTAAAACTAATTGTGTATGTGATGAATGTGTAGCAGAGGAAAGACAACCAACAAGGACTTTCAAGGAGAAAGAGGATGAGTAGGAACTGATGTCTACGCCAACAGAAAAGGAGGAGAAGGTAGTTATGCTCAATCAGTGGGAGATGGGAGTGAAGATGATGGAGAATTGGTTGAACAATCCAGAACCAAAAAAGGACTGCCAGGATGCAGTCATGCAAATGGAAACAATATTCCTGGATAAGGAGAAACTGGAGGAAGATGAAGATATGACAACAAGGGGGCTGACATAAGCCAATCTGTCAGAAGAGGAAGTTGAGCAACAATTGAGTGGTGAGACTGCATAACTAAAATATGCAACAGAGTGTCCAAATAGTGAAATAGGATATGAAGATAACAAAAAGGGGAAGATTGATCATATTGGTAAGGAGGATAAAGAGCACACATTTCAATGTTCCCAAGAGATGGAGAAGGAAGAGCATTTGGTAGAATTGCTCAAAAAATTCAGCCAGGGAAATGAACATAAGGAAACTATAGAATTGGGATCTACAACAAAAGGAGATGAGGATTCTTGCAAATGGATCAAATTTTTCATCCAAGAAGCTGAGAAAGATATAATCGTAGAATGTGGATCTACAACATACGAGAGAGCAACATATATCAAGGAGTTTGTTGATTTTTGTGAAGAACTGGAGGCCCTAGACAATAGGGTAAGGATGCAAAGTCAGCTAATCCAACAAGTCAGGTTGGAAGTTGATGAAAAGGAGATGCAAAAAAATTGGATGAAGGAGAAGAGACAACCATTGGAGTAGTTGTACTGGGTGATAGATGAGATAAGAAGGTTGATGGTGAGGTTAGTAGTAGAAGAAGTCAGCAAAGGGAAGATGAAGAGAAGAGAGCCTTCCATAGCAGCAGGGGAGAAGAAGCAAAAAGGAAAAGGATAATATGGAAAGCTCCAAGAGAAAGTATGGGACCCTGGAAGGTCTCAACAACAGAGTAGAGGATCTCATGAGAAGGAGCTCATGATTTTCCTAGTAGTGGAGTATGGTGCATGAACATTGCTTCACCTCAACAATGCGCTAGCTAGCCAACATGTTTAAAGTGCATTCAAGAGAGGGAGAGACACCAAACCTCCCATTTCTAAATTTGAAATATGATCCTATACAGATTAATGATGTAAGGTTGAGTAAAAACCAAGCCATTCCTTAAGGGAGACACAAGATAAGGTCACCTTTAATGGATGACAGGTTGATGGCTCTAGATTCAATTCAGACTAGATGGCCATTAAATAAACTTCAATTTAATAGATGAGGTTATGTGAAGAGAGGAGAAGCTCGTATAGCCTTCTTTGGAAAAAAAACATAGATATTTGTATCAAGGTCTCATAGAGATAGAGAGAGAGGGGAGAGTTTAGTTTTAGAAGAGATACATCCTCATTGGAAGATCAGGGATTTATGAGAGAGAGAAAGATCAAGAGAGGTGAGGAGAGAGATGAGACTCTGTGGTAGTCCAGCCTGTGCATATTGTAACCAATCATTCAGATTAATAGAAAAGAACAGATTTCACTATTTATGAATTTCTGTGTGAATGAATGTTTGATTTGTACTATATGTGTGTTTATGTATGATAGGTTTCATCTGCAGTAGGAATATATATTTATCTATATTTTTTGAGTTTGAAATAACATTCTATATTCTTTAGGCTATGTAAGGAGTGCACAATAGAACATTTGAGGTTATGTAGCCAGCGCAGGGAGTGCGTGTCTGAAATCTATCGAGTCAGAAAAGAACGTTCCAGGAGGGCACACCAGAGAGATGAAACCTCAAGGGAAAAATCAAGGTTGATTAACACCTTAGAGGATAAAATGTACAAAGGAAGCATAGAGAGACAGAGTCACTGAGAAGTCTATACAACTTTTCCAGTAGGGCATTGAGCAGGTGCAAGTGCGCACAGGTGAACTATGTTTTGAATTCAGAGAAAGAAAAGAGTAGTGTCAAAGAGAAGACACTCAAAAAGTTCCTAAATACTTTTTATAGCTCTTCTAGGTGGGCATCGAATAGGTGCAAGTGTGTACAAGGAGAACTCTCTGTCGAGTTCAAAGAGAAGAGTATTAGAGGATGATACTTAGAGAGTTACCAAAAACTCTATAGAAAATGCTCAATAAGGTGTGATTTGATCAAGAGATTTATAGGAGGGAAAAAGAACTCTTTGGAGGGAGAAGAAGGGCCCAGACCCTTAGGAGACTGAGTAAAACAAAAATCTTAGAAGAGATAATGTTAGTAAAAATGCGTACAAGACCCAGAAAATTGGGCTCACGGGAGGAGAAAAGGCTGAATCCTTTGAACACTTACAAAATCTTCCAAGTTAGAAGAAATCAAAATATCAGGAGGAGAAATGAAAAAAACTGTCGGATTTATTGTTGGAAGAAATATGGACCGTTAGATCAACATCTAGGGAAGAAAAGGAGAGCGCTGAGGAGAGGAACAAATCCTAGTTGTAGGATCTCAGCATAGAGAATCGATAATCATCCGATCAAGGTCAAGTGCATACACTTTAATCCCTCGTAAGTTCACAGAGGTAAGGATTCTATAAATTCCCGAAGTGGATTGGAACTGTCCATCATCCAGAGAGATGGTTGGCATAAGATCCACAACTCCAGAGAAAAAGAACTTTGGAATTTTTTAGAACAAGGAGAAAGAGAAATCATCAAAGAGACGAAGGCTAAAGTACATCCAGGTCATTGGTTGCCAGGGGAAAGATGTCGAAAGATATGAGACTTCAGGAAAATTTACTTTGGAGGATTCCAGGTGTGGAGTGTGACAAACTCCCAAAGTCTCAAAGGCCAAAGCATATCGCAACCATCCATTGCGGAGAGCACGTGGTGAGAGATACGGATGTTTGAAGGCTTAACGCTCTGAAGGGAAGTCAACGTGGGAGGAGAATATCTGGACCGTCAGATCCAAAGGGACACCTGGCGATAATATGTCATCTTCAGATAAAAATACTCCAGGAGGAACAAGTGTGAAGGAGTTTGAAACTCTCGAACCCCAAAGAGCCGAAGTGGATCATGGTTGTCAGATCCAGAAGGATAGGCGTCGAAAGATTGTGTACTCCAGGTGGAAGTGCTCCAGGAGAAAGCAAAGGTGGAGAGTTGAAACTCCTTAAGCCTGAATAGCCGAAGAGGTTTGTGGCCATTTATCTATGGGAGGTATGTGTCAACAAATCGTGAACTCCGTATGAAAGCATTTGGGAAAAAAGTGAGCAGTGGAAAAGTTGAGACTTACGAAGGTGGAAGTCTCAAAGTGGACTAGAGCCATTGATTTGAGATGGAGATGTCATGCCTAATCTGGAACTTTAGGTATGGAATACTCTAGGTGAAAGTGAAAGTCAAAAGTTTCAAACTCCCAAAGCACGAAGTCTCGAAGTGGATCTCAACCGTTGATTGTGAAGGGATCCGAGAACTGTTGATCTGGTTTTGGTTTAAAGTGCCAAAGTCATGAAGAACCAAGAGGTTAAGCCTTGGGTCACAACCCGAGGCTATATGCAAAGAAGGGTTAGCAGAAGGAGGTACCACTCATTAGCGTGATATTTGGAAAAGGTGCTAAGAGAGTAGGACCCTTGGATAACTGTCAATGTGTGAAGGGAAAATCAATGGTGGGGAATGATTAGAGGAAAAATTAGCAAATGTGCTAGTTCGCAACCCACTATTCTCTAGTGCCCTTGATCTCGTTAGGACAAGGGATAAAAGACCACAATTTAAAGGATATTGGGTAAGCACTTTTCAAATTGCGGGGTCAGAGCTCTCCAATAAAGAGCAAGCACGTTGGAAACCCACAATTATTGTGAAGCATTGATCGATGAAAAAAAAAGTAACGATTAGATCGTGACTTTGAAAAACCTGAGGGTGATAACAAAGCCTGTGTTTGATTGAGTTTGAGACCAGAAAGGTATCGAGAAGATGATATAGCTCGAGAATATTTAATGATACTTGATCGGGAGGTCGAGAAAAACCGAGGGAGAGTAAGGGGGGTTTGTGTCAGTTACCTTATGTTCTACATGTGATACACTAGATCTCTTTCTGGTTTTATTTTCCTTTCGCAATTTCCTACAACTGAATATTAGCATTGTTAACTGAGAATGCACTTCAACCATCCCTACTCCATTTTCTTTGATTGGGTATTCTTCTAATTTCATGGAAATTTCTAAGGCTTGTGAATGAAACACAGTCTTCTTCTCTGTCAAATGGTAGCATATATGTGACAGTAATCCTAGAATAAACCACTCTCTGTGTTGTTCATATAGAATTTGGAAGGTGAACCAATCCCTCATTATCTTAAATATTTGATCATAGTCCCACACTAATTCATTTACTATATTCTTGATATCCTTCATCTCTATAATTCATTTTGACTTGGAATTAGGTTTATGAAACCCTTTTAATATATCTTTTCTTACCTCTACTTATATTCTATCCCATAGGTGTAGTAATATGATATTTCATGTACCATAATAATGGGTGATCTCTGAATTTTGTTGCCAATTATGCAATATTCTCATCATTATATTCTACTTTATTCACAGTCCATATTGTCTCACAAATGAAAAAAAAAAGTATTCATCCTTTGTCCCTGCTCCATGGAAGACATGCATTCTTAAAGTAGGATCTATTCCTGCTATCATGTTCTAAATGATATTCTTACCCGATAAGACTAATTGATTCTGACTCAACATACTACTTCCACTACTCTTACTACTCTTAATACTATATTTACTTCCTTCACTAACTAAAATTGACAAATATTCTTATCTTACCTCAGTACTTCATGATGCACATGGAGTCGTGGGTACAACACAGAGTCTAATCTGAGAAGGATTTTCTTCTACTAGACTGAGATGACATATCTTTTCTTCTTTGTGAAGACTTCCTTCGATATAGAGTATCACACTAGTGTCTATTTACTCGATCTCATTGTGTTTCCCCTCTCTCTCAGACACAACCCTCTTCTTATTCGGTCTAAATCTCTTACCATTGCATAATAATCCAATCTCTTCATTCATTGCACACTCTTGTGCTCTTGACATCCTTAGATCATATGTTCTTCATTCCTTATCTTCATCCCTATTTATGCTTAGACCATCCCTTGGTCAGTCCCCAATCCCCCTATGTGCACAAAGGCGCTTAGAAATTGGATTCCATTTCCATAACTCCCTTATTACACTATAACATCTTAATCCAATTAGACAATGACTTCAGATATCTTCCATGTTGTCCCTTAAATAATTCCCTTTTAGTAACACTATATGACTGAGTACAATCTATGGAAAATTCAGTAATGTAACCTCCCAACACACTTTCCATCCAATAATCTACTACGCATGATATGTGATTTCTTATAGAATTGACTTTCCTAATTAACTCAAGAGTCCAATTTCTTGGAAAAACAATATGAAATATTTCAATCTTTCCAGCTAATATGTAGATCCACTCTGCAAAAATATTAGAAATTTTAGCAAAGAAAATTTCATGAAAATATATAAACACATACCTTCATAGACATTTGTCTATTATCCTCCATGGATTCTTATTATGATCTATGAAAAACTTGATCTCCTTTGCATCCAACCATTTTCCAATCTCCTCCTTATTAGGCCTCCACATCCCCCTCAATCACAGATACTAGTCTCGACAATGGAACCATTTGTTTGTTCCCAATTAGTAGACCTGGGGTTCAACATTAATTCACCAATAAATCGCAAGATATCGACCCTTTCAGCATCACCCACAAGTAGGTGAAGTCTCACCCGAGGTACCTATGGGGACCATGGGAACTAGACTTCCCTAGTCATGAAGAGAATGGAGACCATTATAACATTCATTCTTACTTAACATTTATTCAATATCTGATATAGCCTGTGAGTGAAATCATAACAAAATAACAACAGATGACAGATTCATCTTAATTAACCATTCAACCTATGTGTGGGACTATAAGATACATGTTCATATTAACCATTAAGCATCTATTACATGTGCTCAAAAATCAAATTAATCCAACACATCATAACACATGCATTTAACGTGGCTCACCCAAAACTGGGCTGCATACAAAATGACTGGATTCTTAAATTATTCATTCATGTTCATTAATGCTTATAGCAGGTGCACATTACACTCATATAAGATACATAAATTCTATCCCAAAATGTCCTAGTCATTCACACATGCAGTGCCCACTTAGTTCCTTTTCCAATAATAACCCCAAACTATACTCATACCATTCGCTCATACTCTCACTTTATGATTTTAGTCACATATTAATGCTCTCCTAGTAGCTACCTTCTACCAAAAATCCATACATATTTATACATTGATATTAGGGATTGTTCCATTGAAAAATGGACCAAAGGGTCTAACTACTACTAACTAACATCTGCCTTTCGTGCAGTGGCTCTTTAATATGTTGTAACATTCTTCTACACACACTGCTCCTTTATTGAATTGTCATGTGGTTTACTCCTGTGTGATTCCCAAAAGTTACGCAACATGTCCTACTCCAACAAATCCCAATCTTAATTAGTGCATAATGTAGATATGAAATGTGGCTATGGTCAAGCCATGTTATATGTGAATTGAATTTCTATTTTTAAATAAGTAAAATGTAATACTAGTTGATGGGGAATATGGATAGATATTTGGATTTTGTTTTCCATAAGATAAAGGAGTGGCTAAGAGGGGTCCAAGGGGGAATTTATTTTTCTATATCAATCCAAAATCATATTTCTAAATTTTATTATCATTTGCGGACAACCTTCGATTGTTTGGTTGAGTGTATAATATCCAAATCGTTAAACTCGTTTAAGAGGGTGGGTGTAGAAAGTCACATCCCATAATTATTGGGAGCATGGGGATGAAATACAGTCAGGATTGTCCAAAGTGAGTAGTCAGCTTGCTTGGGGAAAAAGGAAATTTTTTTGGACAAAGAGGGGAATTGTTACAGGCATGTTTTTGCATGAATAACAAGGAGAGAAGAGGGAAAAAATATCACTAGAGTTGTAGCAAGAAAAATGGATGAATTATTGATCTCTTTTGGAGTTGAATAATAAGGAATCAAGTTGTTAGGATTGCATAGGAACTAGGTTTTTAGGCCTGAAGAGTGAAATTTTCTGTGAGTTGCACTATAAAAATTAGTGATTGTTGTTGTTTTCCTAGTAGTTTTTCCTAGTAATGAGTTTATTTTAGTTTCCAGTAGTGATATTTATAGCTACTTGTGTCAGAGAGACCCAAATAAATGAATGGGACACCCAGTGGACTGTAACATCCCGCTCTGGCGCACTGAGCAAACTTATTCTTTGAGGACACTTTCTCACAAGTGATCCGGATTATTATGCTATTAAAACTTTTGATTTTGATTATGCAGCGTTATGGGATGATGACATATTGTTTTTCCGCCTCGAAATAGATAGGTGCTATTGAATCGGTTTTACTAGGTGTGTAGGATTATGGACCTAGAGGATGCTGAGGCATCAATGTAACCCCTTGGACTCCGGATCGAGTCAGGGAGTGTACCATTTGGGGTTTGATTGTTTCACTATGATTTTAGTGCTTCTGATTAGAGGATATGATATGGATATGTTCTGACATGATTTTTTGATGATGCACGTTGACGATAGCTTTCCGACAAGAATCACATATGGAGTAAAGGGGTCATGCATGACTACCAGAGATGTTGAGGGAGAGGTGTGGACAACAACCCTACCACAGCCTACTAGCAATCCCGTTGTGGGTTGAACTGTAGGTTAATGACTACCAAGTTCGAGAGAAACCATGATGTTGTGAGGGAAAACTGCGATAGTCACTCACAATGATTCTAAGAGGCATGCAATAAGGTGGGTACCTTATTCCCTAGAGGCCCTTAGTCTCCCACAAGTTCACCTGGCGAAGTATTGACTCCAGGGGTTATAGATGTCTACCAAGTCAGTCAAGAGGAGAGTGGCACCCTTGGAGAATGTAGTGTGTCCTGAAGGGGACATCGCACAAGGGAACAGATGAGGCGAGTGGCACCCTTGGAGCATGTAGTGCATCCTGAAGGGCACATCGTGCAAGGGAACAGATGAGGCGAGTGGCACGCTTGGAGAACCTAGTGCATCTTGAAGGGCACGTCGCGTTGTTGATTATAGAGGAATGAACCTAGATGGACTTAGGACGAATAACGTGTTAAGTATTTTTAAAACAAATTCCCTAAATCTCTCCCAATACAAAAATTTAAGGTTTATGTCTAAACTGTGCTAGTGGTAAAATTTTATCTCTCTATATAATAATAATAAAAATAAAAACCACATGAATAATAATTATGATCTTCGTTAAATCTTGTAACATGAAGGGAGTAAGAAATAAATTGTTTCAAAAAAAAATCTGTTGGATTAAAATTTAAAAAGGGAACTAAGTGTTTTATTACCTTAATAAATTAAAATATACTAATTAAATAAGAAAATGGAAAAAGGAGTTAAATTTCCACACCTACCTTTTTGAGTTTTAAGTAAAAAGGGGAAAGAGGGAAAATTTAAAATATTAGGAAACTATGAAAAGAGGTAAACATAAAAAGCAAAAAAGGGGAACTTAAGGGAAAAAGTGGAAATTCAACTTAGTAAAGAATCTACCATTTAAGAGCTTTCTAATTTAAACTAAATTTAGCAATTTAATAATAGGGAAAGCCTTTAAAACCTGTAAGGGAATTTGGGGACACCTAGGAGTGATTCTAGGAGTAACTCTAGGTGGGTGAGGGAAATAAGACAATTAATTAATTAAAGAATTAAATAATGGAGGAATGTAGGGGATGGGTGACACTTGTACGAAGAAGAGTTTTTAGGAAATTAATTATAAAAACTTAACTAAAAGAGAATTTTTGGAAGGTAAGGAACCACAAAACTCTATATAATGAAGGGAGGTGATGGAGGTAAGGGGATCTTCTGTTTGTGTAACGTTATGCTATAGAAATATCTACTTGACTAATCTACTTGTGGGATTTGGGATACCCATCTCGGAGAGGAGTGGTAGCTCGGCCTTGCGAGGTGAGCTGGGACCTAGTCAAAATCTTTGGATAGTGTGTGTGGACCCTTTGTGGCTCGGGGGGCTAAGGGGGAAGAAGAGTACCCCTAGAATTGGCTGGGAGGTATCAGTGAACTCCCAAAGGTTGGCGAGCGGGAGCTGCATGGAGCGCATGGTCGTCACTCAGAGTGGGTGAACAGGCAACAATACTCTCATTTTATTTTGTATAGTATATGTTGTAGGTTTTTATGCTTCAATCTTCTTATTTAATGGAAAAGTGAAATAATGTTTTTTTTTTTTTAAATTTGATGACTGGAACCTTCCTTAGCCTAGCTTGATGGTTGTTGACTCCCATGGCCCTCGTTGTCCTGCATGTATTCACCACCTAGTTGTGAATGATTGTGTCCTTATTGGTTGTTTTTCTTTCATCCTTAGCTCCTCAGTCCTCACCTGAGCAGTTGGCCAGGATCCTGATCTACAACCACCACCTTAGCATTAAAAGACCTATGGATCTCAACGCCTTGATTTTCTATACGAGGATGATGAGTGAAGGACGCACATGTTAGTCATCTACCCTCAATGTTTGTCCTTAGCTGAAGGTTCACCTTGTGCCCCGATGTGTTCAATTAACCCTGCACTGTGATTGCTGGAGAATTTTTTCCTTAAACTCAACCTGTTTGTATTCATCATTGTCTCATTTTACCCCATCATTATTTGGTCGATCAATTTTAACCCAACATTGTTCTTGGAATAATTTTTTTTAAGTCGACGTGTACTAGTATCCCAACAATGCACAAGCAAATGTTTCTTGGCTTGCGGTTGAATTTTTTATTTATTTATTACAAATTGACTTACTGTTCCCTATCTGCGTTGAACCGTGTATTGACTGAGTAATATCTCCTCTACGTTAGCTTGGCATTTTGACTGTTTAACTGATTTCCCTCGACTTTTCTTTTTTTTAAATTTAAATGTGACTGTATACGGCTGTCTACCATGAATTCATAGGTGTGGTTTTCTCTACCCCCTATCTGCGTTGGGTCACGTTGAGTGTATTTTCCCTCCCTTCAGTTACCACCATATATTTCTTGTACTAGCAACCCCCTTTTTTTTTCCAGTTGTCCCCGATTTTGTTTTTGTTACATGGATTTTTATGACTACATTTTGGTTCATGGGTCTCATTTTGAGTTTGCAGTTTCCCTCACATGATCTATCCCACTCCTATTCAACTTCCCCCAAATTGCTACTATCACGATTTAATGTTTATGGGAAATTTAATTACTTAGAATGGTTGTTAGTTTCCAGATTCGAATAATGTACGCACCATGTTTACACAGTGATAACACTGTTCATGCCATGTTTACACACAATCCTTTAATAGCATGCTTGGTGAGCGATTTCTCAGCCTATTGGGTAGTGATTTATCTGGAGGCAACCATTTAATGTAATAAGCGTTTACCCATGTGTGCCCGAAACTTTAGTATTATTCCCACTAGGTTTTACACAACGAAGTTACCGACATCCACTGCCAACTTAATGCATTGTAATGGACTTAGGTGTAATGTGGGACTGCGGATTTACAGTATTAAAATGCTTGATGTAGACTGCGATTGATATACAAGCCTGATCGTGATTAAATTTGTTGACTGGTAGTAATTTAGTATGGCATGACCATGGTTGTTGAAATTGATTGCGTTGAGTCTATCCCTTTAGCAGTGATACCCTTATTTTTCTTAGATAGTAAATTACCATTGGCTTAGTCAACGATTTTCCAATCATTCCTTTTTACAGCAATCTGCACTTTGTGTTTCTATGCGGGGGGGGAATCTGTATTCCTTAATTAGAAGAAAATTATTGTATGAATCGGTGAATTTCCATTTTCTTGAATGTTACTTAAATCCACTTATGTTCTGGATTATTGCTAAATTAGTTAACCCAACCTGCTCTAGATAATTATCAATGCTATTGATTAAATCCCTTTTTGTTTAATACAAATGCCTGAAACGTATGGAATTGATGGAGTGAAATCTTACCAGACTAACTTTTACTCACATTCTATCCTTGCTAAAATGTGACTTCACTTAATATCAACTTGCTTCTTCAATAACTTTCCAACAAGGATGGACTAATAAGTTAGATGAAAAAGGAATGACTTTTATTTATTAAATTAGAGATGACCATGACTGTTTATTGAATAGTAAGTTCCTTGAAAAAATAATGACTCTAATGGTGACTTTTAGATGTTAAGGGAAGGGATTTAATTATTAAAGAGAAGTTTGGTTTAAAAAAAGGTTGGACAATAAGTTAAAACTTTATAAATGTTTTCACTCACCTTGTAATCAAATTTAAGCACTCATTACCTTCTCTTAGAAGTAATTGATTACACCTTCTCACTTATTTTTAGCATATTTACTACTTACATATTCAATAGGAATTCCAAGGAAATAATGCCAAAGAATCCCTTTCTTATTTATGATTCTCTTAGGAACTACCTTGAGAAAAAGGCTTAGTTAGTTTTCACGACTTAACAAGCATTGCTTTTAATGACTCCACCGTGTTACTTTATGTTAATCGTTCGCGAGAATTTATATTATGACTTGGTACCATTGTATATTTATATTGTTAAACCTTTAATTTAGATCGTTCTTAATGCTAAATTAAATTAACATGTTGACTTAGTTGCAATTTATAAATGATTTCAATGCTAACATAAAGTTGTATTTATCAACTAATTGAAATGTGACTTACTATCATATTGTAAATCTAAGATAAACTTAGACTGGTTCATTGATCTGTAATTAACGTCAATTTAGATCATAGATATTGACCATTTAGCCTGGATTAATGGTAGGGTAGTTGATGAGGTCATTTTTATCTTGTGCTTCCCATTGAGGGTTGTTGTTCATTATAATGAATGTTTGTACTTGGTGGGTAAACTTCAGTTTGCTTGATCTTCTTGTGTCAGGGGGGATGTAGACACCTCCTTGTTCCTCAGAACAGTCACTAGCCCTGAGACCTTAAATGGTCAAAATCGATGGGAATTTGGGCTTGAGTGTTGCTTATGTGTCCTAGAGGTCCTAACCATTGCAAGGTAGGATGGGCGGGTAGTCATTCTTATTCTTGTTGGTTGAATGTTGTACATTGCTTCCAGGTGATTGATGTGCTCCTATGTTAGGTCATCGTGTTGTTGTTGCTTGAGTTTCTTGTGTGGTGGTTGTCGTCGTATTGTGTTGTTGAGTATAATGTGATTTTACCTTCCTACACACACAAAAATAAAAAATAAAAAAATTGCACTTGTTACATGAGGCTTGATGTCGTGACGAAATGGGAGGTTCGTTACATGTGGTATCAGAGTGGGGTTTAACACGTGACTAGGGATCGCTACGGATTTCATTGATATGATTGGATTATACTGTTGCTAATTGTGTTGACTTGTAATCATGTAGGTAATCATGGTTAGAGGACACCGCAGAGGCAGACAATGAGGTGCTAGGGGAAGAGGCGCAGTGCCTCCAGTAACATCCACACATGAGGGGTCTAACCCCTAGGGAGATGAGTAGGTTCTCAGACAAGAGCAAATAGTAGTTGGTGATGTAGTAGGAATGATGATATCTTTTCAGCGCATGTCTGAGGCACTGATCAACTTCTTGGATAGAGATGAGACCAGGGCATTGACACCAACCGAGGTTCCACTGCACGCTCCAGTCGATACTGGTAGCATTCACCATGAACTCGAGAAGGTCAAATTTCCTGAGTTCTTTGGTGCCCCGGACGACGTAGCTGCTGAGGCATGGTTGGAGAACATGGCGATGTGCTTCGTACTTTGTGATTATACCTCCAACATGAAGCTCCACATGGCAGTCTTCCAACTGAAGGGGAGCACTTTTCTATGGTGGAAGATGCTCCTACCGCAGTTGAACATGGTCGTCAAAGACGTTTCATGGTAAATGTTCGAGGAATTGTTCCGAGAGAGGTACCTTTCAGAGGAATTGATTGAGTGTTAGCTCAATGAGTTCAACGCCTTACAACAGGGAGGTCGTACGGTGCCTTAGTATGAGGCCCATTTTATGGAGCTACTCCAGTATGCTCTGCACCTTAACACTGAGAAACATAAGGTCAATAGGTTCATGTTCGACCTGAATGGAATACTACGTGAAAAGGTTAGGATTTTGATGCCTCAAACCTTGCATGATGTTGTCCATAAGTCCCTCATAGCAGAGGAGGAGCTTATTAGTGGGGGTTAGACATCGTTTAACTCAAAATATTTCTCAAAAGTTATAGTTATTTTTCTCGCTAAATTCACTCATTTCGATAGATAATTCATGACGGATTCTACTATAACAGCTACAAGTTCCATATCTGTAAGATCCATTTAAATAAATCAAAAAGTATATGGATCCCAATAAAAAGAAGGGAAATGTGCAGCTGATACATACCTCATTACTACGTTTTGCTTGACCCTTGGAATTATTATCCAAAGCTCGCTTCATGCTGAAAGCGTTGAATGGTGGGTAGAATCTTCAGATGATAACAATGAGAGCGAGAGAGAGTGCTCCTGCAGTGCCTTTGGAGAGAAGGAATGAATGCTTCTGGTCACTTTTTTTCCTAAATACTCCATTCAACAGAGGCGAGACTGAGTTCTATAAAAAATAAAAATAATAATAATAATAATATTTGATATAGCTTGCTCTATTTTCAGAATTATTTGATTTTAACACCACAATTAGGCTCAAAATGTTAAGTTCTGCACAACAAACAGAGATAGTCTCTGCGAGTGCTGCCAATTTTCCTCTTTCACAGGATGCTAAAAATAATAGTGAACATATCCAAGACTGATGCAAATAGAGCCTATAGGGATGTTTAGTTGTTCTGCATACAAATCACAAAAGTAGGTGTCATAAAGAAAAGGGACTGACAATGAAATATTTTATTCATATTCTACTGTCTATACTGTAAATGTCGAGGAAGTCGAAATACAGAATTATTCTACATGATACAAATGATCAAACAAATTGATCACTGCTTCGAATCTCATAACCAAATTTATGAGATTATACAGCCTAGACACATACTTTTAAAATATGTTGTTTAAATTAAAAACTAGCAGATGACTGCTTCACAAAGATTAATGGTTGGACTATGGGAGTCACAATATGGAGGTGGACAGAGACTGATGAATCAAATCTTTTCTTAATATCTTTCTAGATGGGGACTTGGGAATTGAATTGACAAATTCTACTCAACGTATCTTCTTGTATGGTGAAACCTGCGCTCAGGCATAACAGATATTTCTCTTGGAAATTAACAGATCTCCAACAAAAGAAACTAAAGTTTTAGTTTGTGAGTGGGTAAGGAAACAAAGAAGAACTGAAGTGCTTCATTTACCTTCTTTGCAACAAAATTTATTACATCCTCTTCACAGAGATTGCTATCAGACTTCCTCACAACAAACTGCCCAAACTACTATTCGGTTCTCAGAGATTAAAGGCCTCCTCTCAAATTCGAATTTGTCAGCTCAAATGCCTCACACTGTCACTAGGCGTTGTGCTCAGAAAAATGGTGAGGATGCGAGCCATGGTGGGCGAGATTCTTGGAACCTCTGAACAGAGCAAAGGCAAGATCTGTGGTGAAGAAAGAATGATGCAAGGAAGGTCTCGGTGGATGAGAAAGAGACGGCAAAGGAAGGATGCATAGGGTTCGAAGAGCTGGTAGGTGTAGGGTTTTAGGGTTATGTATGAAGAGTAAGCGCGAAGGAGGGGGCATGTGGGCCTCATGCGAGGACCCACTGCCCGACTCTAGTTTTTTTTTTATTCATTTATTATTTCAATTTTTTTTCTTTCCTTATTTTATGTGTAACTTAGGTTAAATATTAAAATAATAATGTTTGATTTATATTAAATATTAAATATTAATTAAAAAAAAATCATTTTAATATATATCATTTGATTAAAAAAATTTAAACCTCCACGAAGTGGCACCTATGGGAATGGAACTCGTGACCTACTGAAACCAAACCAAATGCTTCCACCAATAAGCCAAACATGTGACTTGAAATTAAATGTTTTGATTGGAAATTAATATTAAATTTAAGCTATTAAAATTTAATTCAATGTTAAATGCTAAATACAATTTAATTTAATGTTAAATTTTAACTTTAATAAATAGAATATAATTTAAATTACATATAGTTAATTTAGAGTTTAAGTTTTATGATTAATTAATAATAAGATTAATTGATCATGTTTTAATTAATTAATTATGTTTTAAATTAATTAAGTATTTTGTCTTTTAAATGAGTAAAACAAAAAAAAATTGAATTATTAAAGGGTTTTGAAGCCGCGACCCCCACCAAGAGAAGAGCCTTAAAAGAACACTAATACCAACACGCCACACATAAAACTTTTACAAATAAATTCACATATAAATAGTTTAATTATCAATAATAACAAGGTACTAGCCTGAAGAATAATCTTCGATTATCCAAGTGTCAAGCTCATGAGACCTTACACACAACTCATCGAGCCAAGCGCCAAGTGCCTTGATAAATGCAAGAAAGTTATGAACAATAAATCTGACCCATTGATTTTGGAGGACGACTAAGAATAA
>SNQJ01S0101792.1:45248-68729 GCA_010110895.2 Picea sitchensis
GCTTAATCCTAACCCTAACCTAGCCAATCCCCTAATGGAGTAATGTTTGTTTATAGACAAGTAAAGAAAACTTACGCCTAACCCTGTTTCTAAGTTTAAGTAGCACCAATTTGAAACGTCCTTGAACTCACCCTAACAACTTTGGGGTGATGTAGGTTAAAGCATATAGGATGGTCAGGAATCGAAGGAGTCGAGGCAGGGGAGCGTCGTCGCAAGCACCGCCAATACCGCCAGCGCCACCACCACCATCGCTCGAACTAGCCCTCATCCTGTGCTCGTTGGAAGCCATTAATGAGACTTTAAAGGGGCGACAACCGGCAGGGATTGAAGTGGAACCCCCATCGTCTAGAATGGGTAATCCAAAAGCATCAAGGGATTCAGGGGGAGAACCTCCACCTGAAAACATCACGTGAGAATTGTAGAAGATCAAACTTAAGGAGTTTGTCGGCGGTCACGCTAGTGAACAGGCGAAAGCATGGTTGGAAGGCATGACAAGGTGTTTTGCCTTAAGGGACTATGCGTCCATCTCAAAGGAAAAGATTGCCATTTTTCAGTTAAGAGATAGCGCCTTGAACTGGTGGGGCAACCTGGAAAGACAACTGCACCTTACCCTAGACACAGTATCTTGCGAACTTTTCGAGGAGAGGTTCTGAATGAAATATCTACCAATACTATGAGGAACAATAGTTAGGGGAATTTCATGCCTTAGTATAGGGAAACAGAACTTTAGAAGAATATGAGATCATATTTATGGAACTGGTCAAATATGTTTCGTATATGGACAGTGACCAATGACAGGTAGAGCGCTTCGTCTATGGATTGAACCCTAAGATGAGAACTATGGTGTAGATGTGGAAACCGTCTTCAGTAACAGAAGCGGTGGAAAATGTGTGTTATGCGAAATAACATATGAACCTGACCGGGGGTACAAGACCAACATTTCCGCATCACTCGGGAATCGTAGGGAAGGCCCCGATGACATTTCCTAGGGGAGGGGGCTCAAGGCCACCACCATATGGTAACAGAGTCGTGCCAAGGATAGTAGCTGAAGGGATTTCAATGGAAGTGAGTGAAACATCTCGTTCATTGCCAACGGTGCAGACCTGTCTACAACCATCTCAGGGAATAGCGAGTAGGGGCAGGGGTTCCAGGGGAAGGAACTCATTTTAGAGGCAGTCACATAACAGTGCACAAGTTCAATCTCGTGTTACCTATTGGGGGTGTGGAGGACCCCATTACCAACGTGACTTCCCATAGTTACAATTAGGGTCCGTGCATAGAGAAGGAAAGGCACCGATGGGGAGAGGAACTAGCAGCCACCATATTTACGCAGCAGATAATAATCGCCAGCTGAACATCAATCTATGGTGGTGGAGGCATCAGGTACGCTAAATCATATTAATGTTAAGATTTTTTTTGCTTCTGGTGCGACAGATAGTTTCATTTCACCATCTGCATTAGAAAAGAGTGGGTTGGCAGCCTACGAGCATGATGAATTTAAACAAGTCGAGATGGCTTCAGGGGAAAAAAAGGCAGTAGGACCTAGTGTCGATAATTGTATAGTAGACCTGGGAGTGTGTACTACTAGGTTGAAGGTATACGTCACTGCTCTCGGGGCATATGACCTAATCATTGGAATGGATTGGTTAGGAACTCATCGAGCTTTGGTAGATTGTTTCACAAAGAGGGTGCTTTGTGTCAATGATGAAGGAAGACCAGTAGAGATCCAGGGTGTATAGAGAAAAGTGTCATTACGCTTTATATCTACTATGAAGGTTAAGCGATGCTTGAGGCAAGGGTGTCAACTTTATGTAGTGGAAGCAGTAAATGAAAGAAAGGGACCCTCATTGGATCAGTACCCGGTATTGTTAGAATTTCAGGATGTTTTTCCGAACAAGTTACCAGGGTTACCTCCTGAGAGGGAGGTTGATTTTACTATTGAGCTAAAACCTAGTGCAAAACCAATCTCCAAGACTCTGTACCGGATGACAGCGCCGGAACTTTGTGAATTGCAAATGCAGTTGAAAGAGTTACTGGGCTTAGGGATAATAAGGCCTAGTGTCTCACCTTGGGGTGCACCAGTAATTTTTGTAAAGAAGAAGGATGGATCCTTACAACTGTGTGTAGACTACAGGGACTTGAACCGCGCCATAGTGAAAAATAGGTACCCGATGCCGTGAATAGATGACCTCTTCAATCATATGAAAGGAGCAACGATATTCTCAAAGATCGATTTGTGATCAGGGTATCATCAGTTAAGGATTAAAAATAACAAAGGAAACTAGTTGCAAGACAGCGCATGGAAATGAAATCTCAAACTGAGAACAGAGAAATAACATGTGCAAATTAAATTTCATTATAAGTAACAACTTAAACAGACGTACCTTATCCAAACACAAATGCTCCGTAGTATCTGTCCCACCCGCGCTCCGTCCAGCTCCCACTTGCCGACCAATGTGACCTCACCGGTACCTCCCAGTCAACGCTAGTGGTACTCTTCTTCCCACTGAACCCCTCGATCCACAAAGGGTCCATGCACACAATACTAGAGAATCGGTAGCACTCAACTCACCTCGCAAGGCCGAGCTACCACTCGTTACCCGAGCTGGGTATCCCAACTCCCATAAGAGAATTTCAGTCAAGACAAAATTCAGGAGCGTAACATTATGCAAAAAGATGAGATCCATACTCCTCTTCCTCCATCCTTTTTATAGATTTTTTTTAAGTAATCAGTTTCCCAAATTCTCATTAAATTCATTTTTAAGTTAATTAAATTAAAAAATCCTCCCCCGTACACATGTCAAACATCCCCTAGTTGCACTAGAAAATTAATTTTATTAAATGATTAATTATTCCTATTTCCCTCACGCACCTAAAAGAATTCTTAAAAATGATCCTTGGTGTCCCAATATTCCCTTACAAATATTAAATGAATTACAGCTTACTTAATTCCTAGTTGAGTTCATAAATAGCAAGTTCCTAAGGAAAGATTTCTTACTAAGTTAGACATTCATCTTTTTCTTTATGTTTCCCCTTTTTCCTTAAGTTTCCTATTTCTTTTAAGTTTCCCTCTTTTTCCTTTTTAACTAAAAATCAATTTAGCAAGTGTAGATAAAACAACCAATTCCCTTTTTAAAATTTTAATCCTCCATTATAATTTAATTTGAATTTCTTACCCCCCCTTCTTGTTACATGTTTAATTATTATTATTATTATTACCACATGTGCTACTTATACCTAGGTTTTAATTTCACTAGTATGGGTGACATTTTTATTACGTAAAAATTATTTTTAAATCTTACTTATAACATCATTAGTCTTAAGGATGACTAGATTTATTCACTTACCCATTAAACCCACGACATGCCCTTTAGGACGCACCATGTGCTCCAAGGGTGCCACTCGCCTCTTTTTGTTTTCCTTCCATAATGTTCCCTTCAGGACACACTACATGATCCAAGGGTGCCACTTGCCTCTTTCTATTTTCCATGCGTGACGTTCCCTTCAATACTCACTACCTAATCCAAGGGAGCCACTCGCCTCTTGACCGACTTGGTAGACATCAAAACCCCAAGATTCAATACAATGTTAGGTGATCTTGTGTGAGACTAAGGGCCTCCAAGGAATGAGACCCATGTCTTATTGTGCACCCCTTAGAATCATTGTGAGTGACTGTCGCAGTCTGCCCTAACAACATTGTGGGTCTTCTTGAACTAGGTAATCATACACCCATACTTCGAGCCATGGCGGGAGTGTTAGTAGGTTGTGGTAGGGATCCTCCAACTCCTCTCCCTAAAAGTCTCGGGTTGTCGTACATGACCCCTCTACTCCACATTTGAGTCTGGTTGAAAATCTATCCTCAGCCTCCATCCATCAATGAATCATGTCAGCAATAATAATCAATCATCATAGCATCTAATCATATGCACATATGTCACATCAATAAAATTCAACCAAACATTTCACTACCTGACTCGATCTAGAGTCCAAGGGGTTTCATCGATGCCTCTGCATCCTCGAGGTCCAAAGTCCTGCACACTTAGGAGAACCCATTCAATAGCACTTGTCTATGTCAATACAACAAAATAACATATCATCATATCTAAATGCCTCATAATCATAATCAAACGGCCAATAGTATAATAATATGGATCACTTGCAAGCAAGTGTCCTCAAATAATAAGTTCACTCAGTGTGCGTAAGAGAGGGACATTACATACACCCCCTCTTGGTCTAAAATTTGTCCTGAAGTTTCACAGTATGTAAGTGCCAAAATAATTTGTATCACACTATCATAAGTCTATCTATCAACAAAAATGGAAACTGTTGGTGCATATCATATGCATCCTCCCAGGTCGTCGAGTGCGGACTATAGTTGTCCCACTAGACCTTGACCTGATCTAATGTTCGACATCGTAGTTGTCAAATGCGATGGTCCAGGGTTCATATTGGCAAAGTCGTGAGTGCACCCTCATCTGATACCTACAAGGTACTCAAGTCAAACATGTGTAGGATTACTAACATAATTTCTCAATTAGAGACATGAAAGACATCGTGCATATGCCTCAAGGATCAGGCAAGGCTAATCAATAGGCCATGACCCTATCCTTTCCACAATCTCGTAGAATCCCACGAACCTAGGAGATATATTAGCACCCTTTCCAAATTTGATCGAACTATTATGCGGTTTCACCCGCAAGAAGACTCGATCGCCAACTTCCTAACTATGATTGACATGGCATGCATCAATATAACTCTTCTTCTGATCTTGCACTTCTTTGATCCTTTGTCTTATTTTTTACATTTGATCATCCATTTCTTGGACCACTTTTGCTCCCACAAGGACCCTATCCTCAAGATGATCCCAACTCAAAAGGCGTCTGACACGGTCGCCTGTAAAGAAACTTGAAAGGCGACATCTTAATGGTTCTTTGATGACTTTTGTTATATGAAAATTCTACCAATGGCAATAATTCTTCCCAATGCTTCTGTTGGTCCACCACGTACATGTGCAACAAGTCCTCCAAGAGTTGGTTTATTCATTCGGTCTACCCGTCTGTCTCCAAGTGATACGTAGTACTAAAGTTAAGTTGGGTTCCCAATGCCTCTTGGAAACTAATCCAAAATCGTCCAGTAAATATTGACCCTCGATCAGATATAATCCTCTTAGGCACTCCATCTAGCTTCAAAATCTCACAAATGAAAAATCTAGCTATGTCAGGTGCCTGATACATTGTACGCACATAAATGAAATGATCACTCTTCCTCAGAGTGTCGAATACCACAAAAATGGAGTCGTGTCTCCTTGACTTGAGTGGCAATACAACAATGAAATCCATCGAAATTACCTTCCATTTCGATTCTGGAATAACGTCTCGCTGTAGTAATCCTATTGGATTCCTATGTTCAGCCTTCACTTGCTAACATTCTAGACATCTTGCGACATAGTTGACTATGTCTTCCTTCATTCCTTTCTACAAGAATAAGGGTTTAAGGTCTTCCCTCATCTTCGTGACTCACAGGTGACCCATGTACACTGCTCTATGAGCCTCATTTAGGATCAAACTCCTCAACTCGTTTTTCGGTGGTACACAAATTAAATTTTTAAATCTCAATAATCCATTGTTTTCCAATGTAAATCCCTCAAATATTTGTGCCATCATTGTGTTGTGTCTGATAAAATAATTGACCTCCTTGTACCAACCATCATCATGCTGTAACGTTAGAATCTTTCCACATAGATTAGTCTGAAGAGGCATCACCAAAAATATGCGGGGTCTCTGACTCAAAGCGTCTGCCACTCGGTTCACTATACCTTTTATGTAAGTAATCTTTAAATCATACTCGCTAAGAAATTTCGACCAACTTTGTTTTCACGCATTCAAGTCTCTTTGTGTAAAGATGTGTTGTAGTCCACAGTGGTCCATTTTTAGATCGAATTTCCATCCAATAAGGTAGTCTCTCCAAACTCTCAAGGCATAAACAATGGCTAACAACTCCAAATCGTGCATTGCATAGTTCTCCTCATGCCTTCTCAACTTTCTCGATATGTAAGCGATCACTTGACCGTCTTGCATCAAGACTCTGCCTAAGCCTTCCCTGGATACATATGTTCATACCAAGAAGTTCACGTCCATGTTAGGGACCTTTACTATCGATGTCATTGTCAACAACTCCTTGAGCCTCCAAAATTCCTATGCTCATTTCTCGGTCCAAACAAACTTCTTGTGCTTCTTCTCCAATACCATAAATGGATTTGCTATCTTTGGGAAACCCTCAACGAATCGTTGATAGTATCCTGCTAGACCCATGAAGCTACACACTTTCAGGACATTCATTGGTGCGGGCCATTCCATAATATCCTTGACCTTTGTTGGATCCATGAAGATACCTTTGTCAAAGATGACATGCTCTAAGTAGTGAATCTTTGAATGATAAAACGAGCATTTAGACAATTTCCCATATAATTTGTTCTCTTGCAGGCACTGTAGTACCAAGCACAAGTGTTCTTCATGTTCCTCCATCATTCGAGAGTAAATCAAAATATCACCAATAAATACTTGGACGAACTTGTCCATGTAGTCATGGAAGACCCTGTTCAACAAACTCATAAATACCCCTAGGGAATTCGTCAGTCAAAATGGTAAAAACTTAAAATCGTAATGTCCAAACCTCATATTAAAGGCGATATTAGGTATGTTTTCCTCTTTCATCCGTAACTGGTGATACCCTAATCTCAAGTCGATCCATGAAAACACTGTCACACCTATCATCTGATCAAGAAGATCACCAATCCTTGGCCATGGATACTGATTCTTGATTTTTTCCTTGTTCAATTGAGGGTAGTCAATGCTGAGTCTCCATGACCCATCCTTATTTTGTATGAAAATAGTAGGCACACCCCATGATGACACACTTGGATGTATAAGTCCTAGGTCCAACAACTCCTTCAGTTGCATTTTCAACTCCTATAACTCTAGGGTCGACATCCGATAAGGCGTTCTTCTTATCGGTTCAGTCCCTGGTTTTTAGGTCTATTGTAAATTCCAAATCCCTCTCCGTAGATTCCCAGGAAACTCCTCAATGAAGACGTCCACAAACTCTCTCACCACTGGAAGGTGTTCTAGACCTTCTGCTACCCCATTCTCGTTTAACGCAAGGATAGCATAAATCTTACATCACCTGCAAATTCTCTTTCGTAGATGCAAGGAAAAGATGAACCTCAGGGAAACTCCTTGGTTTCGACCTACAATCATGTGTCTTTTTCCCTCATCATTGACCAAGCTCAACCATTTTGTCTTACAGTTGAGTATCGCCTCATGCGATTCCATTCTGTCCATCCTGATCATGACATCATAAGACCTTAAGGTTGTGACATACAAGTATTCAGATGCAAAACATACTGAAGGAGCTCCATAAAAAGGGCCTCGTACTCAGGAACCGTACAACCTCCCTCTTGCAAGGAGTTGAAATTGTTGAGATGACACTCAATGAATTCCTATGATAGATACCTTTCTCGGAACCATTCCTTGAACAGTTCCCATGACACAACTTCGACGACCATGTTCGATTATGGTAGGAACATATTTCATTATAGAAGAGTGCTCCCCTTCAATCGAAAGACCACCATGTTAACCTTCATGTTGGAGGTATAGTCACAAAGTGAAAAGTACATCGCCATATTCTCCAACCATGCCTCGGCAGCTGTGCCATCCAGAGCACCAAAGAACTCAGGAAATTTGACCTGCTTGAGTTCGCAGTGAATACTACCAGTACTGACTAGAGTGCAAAGTGGACCCTGAGGGGGTGTCGATGCCCTAGCCTCAGATCTATCCAAATGGTTGATCAGTGGATCAAACATCCATTGAAAATATCTGATCATCCTAATAACATCACCCGCAGCTATCTGTTCCTACCCGACAACCTGTTCGTCTCCCTGGGGGTTAGACCCCTTGAGCGTGGATGCTACTAGAGGCATCACACATCCTCCTGTGTCACCACATCGTGAATCTCTATGGTGTCATATAACCATGCTTATCGCATGGGAAGGTTAAAGTTTTAATCAACACTAGGTTAATACTCAAGGGTTTACTACAATGGAATTCATGGTGATCCACAGTCATAGGGATGAACCTACTCTGATACCATAAGTAACAACTCCTTCGTTATGACTACATGAGATGCACCACAAAATAAAAAATATATATATTTTAAAGAAGGACAACAACAACGACAACAGTTACACAACACAACTTGACGACGAACAAAACACACACAGATCAGGAAACAATAAACAATGAATCATACATTAGCACATTGGGTAACTGAATGAAACTTGTCATAATTAATATACAGAAAAAAAAGAGTACCCACCCGACACAACTGTTTGATGACCAGTAACTAGAACCCTCTATGACACACAAAACCAAAACGTGTTAAGGCGTTACAAAGCAAGTGCCAACATCAATTACAATGAACAACGCCCACATCATGAGGCATAAGACCTCATCCAGGTTATCATTTGTATTCTTCTGTCAAGGCACACAATGATCCCCTCATCAGGAATCACGTCCCTGCAAGGAAATAGGTGCAACAATAACCATAGCACAACACAACCTATCTAGACCAATAACCCAATAAAATCGAACGCACTAGGAGACCTAATTAACTATCAAACCTTAAGACTATACACAAGCACTTGATGAACAATTCAAGAAGACATAAGGGAAATTTGACTACTATAACAATCATACATCATAAAAACTTCTCGGGGAAAGCAATTCTATGCAAACATACATCAATATGTAAACATAAATTTAATTGTTTCAGTGCCACTGAAACAAATAGATTATTCACATAACAATTATGTCAAATAGATTTTGAAATGTTGTGATTTAGGGTGAATGTTGTGAGTTATTAATCAATATAATATTTCCTTAAATAATCTTGATTTATCAATAATCGTTGTCTTTTACATAACACAAAGTCGTCGTCTTTTAAAAGAAATAGATGTAAATGATGTAGGGGTGTAATCATAAAATAGGAAATATAAAAATTTGTTGCTATAAACATCTACTTCACACATTATATATTGAATCTCTGTCACATATTAACTATAAAATTGCTTTCTCTAAAATCGCTACAATATATCCCTGTCTCACATTATATGTAACATCATTGTTAATAATTATTAAATTTTCTATTTAACCAACATACTATCTAAAACCATAAAGCCGTTGCCCATGAGTACCTTATGTGGTTGTCTATTACTATATGACATGTTGTCTATGTAGAAAAATGGTATTGATGTCTATTCGAAGGGTATGGTGTCATCGACTAGTAAATGCAAGATGTTGTGGTGTTAAATATGATATTCATCTTGTCGTCAAACACAATGGCGATTACAATGCTATCTCTTACCTGTAAAAATGCTTCTGATCATATGCCAATCAACCCATTCTATTAAATGTTTCAATTCGTTGTTTGTTTTATTAAATACATGATATAGTTGTTGGTTAAATACATTAAATATGTATCATTCATTATGAAAAACCTATCCATTAATTCGCTACGCAAACATATAATATCACTGTCTAAATAGTTTTCTATCAACAACATTAAATCGTTGTCCAGAATATTGTTGTTAATACTGTTAGCACTCTGTAAATTTTGTACAACTGAATAGACAAATGACATAGGTAACTATTTGAATCAACTTTGGAGCTGAGGCACTAGCCTGCTCAACTCAGAGAGGGCTCTCTAATGTTACTTGATATAGCTATGGAAATCGGTGGCTAGATTTTGTTTATGTTGGGGGTTTTTAATAAAATAACTGGAGAAATGAAGATGACATTTGGGATATGGAGTATGGAATGAACAATGCATTGTTATAACATGAGAACTATTAAGAGGAACAAGATAAATGAGGCAATGGAATCAGAAGAAAAAGAAAAATATAACTACATCAGAGCATTATAGGAATGAATTCTGAATTGGTTAAGAAGAGGTAAACATGGTCCAAATTGCTAATATGAGAGCATCAAGTTATGAATTCTGGGCCTCTAATTCTTCAATTTAGACAAATGAAAGAGAAAATGAAATATAGGATAACATGAATCACACACTCTGAAAGAACACAAGACTCATATCACAAGTAGTTATAAACTTTTCATAAACAATCCAAAATCTACCTTTGCATTTATATATTCATTATGGCCCCAAAAATTTACAAAGTCTTCTTGAACAAAGGGCAAGCTCCTCTTTTCTACATGCCTTTCTATATCCTCAAGATAATATATACAGAGGAATTTCTCATGGAATTCAAAACTTTCATACTTCCCCATAATTCTAAAATAGAGACAAGTTACAAAAAGGAATGATATAGAATAATCGTTATCCTACTTTAAAGGGACCATTAGGAATAGGTCTCTCATATCTGGGCACCTTTTCTTAGACCACCATCTATCCAAAATTTGCTGGGATTTAATTATTCCCACCTAGAAATTCATTTATGCTTGGCGATTTCCTCCTTTAGAGTGTCCAACTAGACCAGTTGATTCTCTCCAACGCTTTCAGCCATTTCGGCTATGGTTTCTATCTTCTATCATTTGCTCAGTTTCTTTTTCACAGCTTGCCTATTGATGATTAGGTCCCTCATGATGGGATTTAGCGTAAATTCTAATTTTGGGTCTGTAGCAGGTTCCGTATGGAATTTATTTTCTAATATACGTGGAATTTCCCTTTTCTTTCTACTCATAGATAAACCTGCCATAGTACTTGAATGAATTGTTTCAATGGATATGGTTTGATTGAATTTTTCCATGTATCCCAATTCCATGGACACCAAGATGTTCCTTCAGAAATTAGAGATTCGATCAAATTGGAGATTACTTCACTTATGAATGAGATGATGCCTCCATACTTGAGAATCATTAGTTATAGAGTTACAATCATGAATCACTGACATAATCACTTGCAGGTACATTGGTTTACCATGCTCAACCAATCCATTTTGAATGATTAGATTTTGAGTTCATTATCTAGCATCGTTCACCTGACATCATATGGCCATGAAGTACCAAACGAGTGATGCGCGGTGATTTTGACTAGCCGTCAACTCCCCTATGAGTGGTTAATTTTCCACATTAGACCACGTGATATCGGGGCTGTGGGAAAAATGGTTTCAGGAAAATTTCTTTTCACCCCGATATACTTCAATGAGCACCACGTGTCCACTACTTAAACCATCATGGTTTTCCCTGGTCCGCCTTCGCACAATTAAGTTTTGTGCTAGTTTACCACCAAATATGGGCCTCGACCGTTGATCTGGGCTACTATAAGATCAACGGTCCGTAGGACTATTTCCTTCACGCTTCTTCTATATTTATCCACCTACAACCATATATGTCTCAGACCTTCAAATCGCACCATGTCTCTACATCGCTTTAATCCTTCGCTAAATTTGAAACTCAGATCTCAAGTATAATTGTTATGGTGATAACATAGGCTCCAACTGGGGATGCTATCCTCCCTGTGAGGTAGAAAAGAACTGTAGACCCAATGCCTTCTTTATTGGGATGATTTAATAACATGTGTGTGTATTCTATTAGGTCTTCTAGAATGAACGTCAAATATTAAAACCAGAATTTTCAAAAAACTCTCAACTGTATATGAAATACTGAATGCACCACTAAAATCTGACTGTACATACTACTAGGAATCCACGCTAAAAAAAAAAATTCTTGACCAACAAGATTATTTTCACACTCCTATCTACTCTAACTACTGAAATGAACTATCAATTAAGTAAAATCAAAATGCCAATGTAACCATGCAAGCATTTTATCCACTGTCTCTTTACTTTGCACAAGTTGGCTCCAAATCCTGCTGACTAACAATTCATTCAAAAATTCATCCCTAATTCTCAAAAAATTAAAAACATTTGGAATGTTCATTTCCTCTAATAGGATTTGAAATGGATCTTCTAAAATATGCGAAAAAAAATCATCGTGTTTCACTCCTTCCATTGCATTTTTGTTTTCAAGTGATTCAACTTATTGATTTCTAAAAACCTGACAAAGTTGTTGAGAAGTCTGGTAGTAGGGATTTCCTGTGTCATGAGGAAACCATGGTTGGAGAACATCATCTGGTGTAAAAAGATTCATATCTGGTACAAACATTGATTCGTTGTAATACATTGTTATTGGTAGATTCTGATCATAAACCTTTCCCATATAATGTGTGTTGAGATCATGAATCATATGGAAGAATGATTCCTTTTCAGAAATCGATATAGAAGAGAAATATTCCTCCACAAGGGTTTCCTTGTTGTTCAGAGTTTTCATAGGTGAAATTTCAAAATCTTCATCCATATCTAGGCTCTTCAGAAATATGATCACTACATCATTTTCAAGGTAAGAAAGGAAACCTTGAAATACCTTGTCTAGCTGGTAATATTGTTGAACATCTGCATTAGTTCTAGGATAAAGGAAAAGACCTTCGATAAAAATTTATTGATCAACTTCTTCTTTAATCTGGCGATTAAGCATAGATTGGAATTCTAAATTGAAATACCCTTCCAAGTAATGACCGTTAAATGCATGCGAGTGTAGTTGGTGTTCTTCAACGATGACAATCTTTTCATGTAAAATAATGCTACTATGAATATAGTCAGAACTCCCTATTTTTTTTTAAATTTCATGATTTTCTCTTAACCATTCAAAGGAAGAAAAACATAAGGGGAGAGATTTTTTATCTGTAAGCCCGCTGCTTTCTTCACTTTCAATGTCATGTTTGGACTTTCTCTGATTTGAAATGCTACAAACATTTTTTTTTAATAGTTCGAATGAGGGAAAACACAATGGCAAGGTTTTGTTACCTGATTCGAAACCTTCTTCATTTTTTCCAGTATCATCATAAGTACATTTTTCCATCTCTTTGGGTTTCTGTACATGCTCACTTTCAGCTTTGTCTTCGACCAATGATTGTATTTCTAAATTTACAAGGTCTTCCTAAAAACAAATAATAGGGTCATCAAGCATCTAGGAAGAGTGCTACAATATCTTGTCAACATGTTTCATTGGTTTGGTGTGACTTTTCATCAACACAATTTTGTTTGCCTCAACAATGATCTGAGAATTATCTTTCAACAATTTGAATGTAGTAAAGCACAAGGGTAGAGAATTCTCTTCAGCTGATTTAATATTTTGCTCCTCGTTGTACTGTTCAAAAAGAAAGTCTTCAACATCACGATCATCCTCATATTTTTCATATACAAGCGAATCAACATAATATGAAATGTCCTCTAACAAGAATAGAATTGGAACATTAATCTATTCTTCAACAAAATGGTTTACAAAATCATCCTCTTGACTATCTACAAAAGAATATATAAAATATTCAACCCCCTGCTTATCATGGTATGGATTATAAGCTAAAACAACACCTCTTCTTTTAACAAGTGGAATATAATTTTTAGCACAATCATAAGCATTTGAAACTGTAACATCCCGCTCTGGCGCACTGAGAAAACTTATTCATTGAGGACACTTGCTCACAAGTGATCCAGATTATTATGCTATTAAAACTTTTGATTTTGATTATGAGGCATTATGGGTTGATGACATGTCGTTTTACTGCATTGACATAGACAGGTTCTATTGAATCGGTTTACTGATTATGCAGGATTTTGGACCTCAAGGATGAAGAGGCATCGATGGAACCCCTTGGAATCTAAATCGAGTCACAGAGTGTACCATTGGGGTTTGATTGTTTTACTGTAATATTAGTGTATCTGATTAGATGATATGATATGGATATGTTCTGTCATGATTTGTTGATGATGCAAGCTGACGATAGCTTTCCAACCAGACTCACATGTGGAGTAAAGGGGTCACACAGGATTACCACAGATGTTGAGGGAGAGGTGTGGACAACAACCTTGCAACAACCTACTAGCACTTCTGTCGTGGCTCAAATTGTAGGTTAACATTTACCTAGTTCGAGAGGACCCACGATGCCATGAGGGCAGACTGCGGCAGTCCCTCACGATGATTCTAAGGGGCACGCAATAAGGTCGGGGCATTATTCCTTAGAGGCCCTTAGTCTCCCACAAGTTCAACTGGCGGAGTATTGACTCCAGAAATTTTTAATGTCTACCAAGTCAGTCAAGAGGCGAGTGGCACCCTTGGAGCACGTAGTATGTCCTGAAGGGCACATCGCGCAAGGGAAACAAATTAAGGCGAGTGGCACCCTTGGAGTACCTAGTGCATTCTGAAGGGCACACCACATTGTTGATGATAGAGGAATGAATCTAGATGGCCTTAGGATGAATAACATGTTAAGAAATTTTTAAAACAAATTCCCTAATTAAATGTCGCCCTGTACGAAAATTTAAGGTTTAAGTCTAAACTATGCTAGTGGTAAAATTTTATCTCTCTATAAAAAAAAAATAACAATAATAAAAATAAAAATAAAACCACATAAATAATAATTATGACCTTCGTTAAATCTTGTAACACGAAGGGAATAAGAAATTTAATTTATTCATTAAAAAAAATAAAAAATCAGTTGGAATAAAGTTTAAAAGAAAAAGGGGAATTAATGGTTTTATTATTTTAATAATTTTAAAATACTAATTAAATGAGAAAAGGGAAAAAGGGTTAATTTCCACACCTGCCTTTTTGAGTTCTAATTAAAAAGGGGAAAGAGGGGAAATCTAAAAAAATTAGAAAACTAGGAAAAGAGGTAAACATAAAAAGGGAAAAAAGGGAACTTAAGGGAAAAAGAGGAAGATCAAACTTAGTAAAGCATCTACAATTTAAGAGATTTCTAATTTAAACTGAACTAGCAATTTAATAAAAGGGAATGTTATTAAAACCTGTAAGAAAATTTGGGGACACCTAGGAGTGATTCTAGGAGTAACTCTAGGTGGGTGAGGGAAATAAAGATAATTAATTAATTAAAGAAGTTAATTTATGGAGGAAGGAAGGGGATGGGTGGCACTTGTACGTGGAGGAATTTTTTGGAAATTAATTATAAAAACTTAACTAAAAGAGAATTTTTGGAAAGTAAGGAACCATGAAACTCTATATAATGAAGGGAGGTGATGGAGGTTGGAGCGGCTTCTGTTTGTGTACCGTTACGCTGCAGAAATGTCTACTTGACTGACTTAACTTATGGGACTTGGGATACCCATCTCAGTGAGGAGTGGTAGATTGGCCTTGCGAGGCAAGCTAGGAGCTAGTCGAAATCTCTAGATAGTGAGTGTGTGGACCCTTTGCGGCTCAGGGGGCTAAGGGGGAAGAAGAGTACCCCTAGCATTGGCTGGGAGGTACCACTGAAGTCTCGATGGTCGGCGAGTGGGAGCTGCACGAAGCACGCAAAAAATCATTCAGAGTGGGTGATCAGACAATGGTATGCTCTCTTCATTTTTGAATGGTAGAATGTATTAGGACTTATGCTTGGATCTGCTTATTTAATGGAAAATTAAAATGATGTTTTTTTTTAAATTGGTGACAAAAACTTTCCTTAACCTAGCTCGATGGTTGTTGACTCCCATGGCCTTCGTTTTCCCACATCTCTTGACCACCTTGTTGTGTTGATTGTGATCTCTGTGGTTGTTTAGCCTTCATCCCTAGCTCACCAGTCCTTGCCTAAGTAGTCAGCCATGAGCCTAATCTATGGTCATCGCCTTAGCATTAAAATACCTATGGATCTCAACACCCTGCTTTTTTGTGCGAGGATGATGAGTGAAGGACAAACCTGTTAGCCGGATACCATTGATGTTTTTCCATGGCTAATTGTGGATTCGACCATCTGGCAACGACCTCTATGTGTGGATTATCTGGTGTCCTGGTAAATTTTCTCTTTTCCTTGTTTGATAGAACCTCGACAATCATTCCATGACCTTTCCCTTTGGATCCTTGCATTCTCTTACTATTGTCTGTGCAATATTGGAGCTATGGAAATGGAAAAATGATTTGATTCTTTGTCTGCAATTTTTATTTGTATCCTGGAATGGAAAAACATTTTTGTGTTTTTCTTGTCTGTGTTGTTTTGTATTCTAGCAATGGAAAAACGTTTTTTTTTTATTTGTTATTCCTGTTAGCGTTGTATGGCTATTTTTCCAAGAGAAAAATGATTTGAGTCTATGTCTGCAATTTTTATTTGTATCCTGGAATGGAAAAACGTTTTTGTGTTTTTCTTATCTGCGTTGTTTGGTATTCTAGAAATGGAAAAATATTTTTTTTATTTGTTATTCCTGTATGCGTTGTATGGGCATTCTGGCAATGGAAAAATGATTTGATTCTCTCTCTGCAATTTTTATTTGTATCCTGGAATGGAAAAACATTCTTAAATTCTGGAATGGAAAAACATTCTTGTCTGCATTTTTCCACTTTAATAATGTTAATGTTGTTATTCAAGTTTATGGTTAGTTGGATTTATATATATCGCCTAATTGGTAACCCAGACTTGCTAAATTTGAATCATAACTCATGTTAAGTTTGGTGGGTAACTCGTTGACCGATGGAATTTAGACTAGTTAGTTGATCTGTAATTAACGCTAATTTAAGTCATAGATAATGACCTTTTAGCCTTGATTAATGTTGTTCATTTTAATTAATGTGTGTACTTGGTTTCATAAACATTTAATGTGCTTGGTTTGCTCACTGTAAGTGTTCTAGTTACTTGTGTAATTAATTTTGGGTCGTTAGGATGATAGTCCTTAGCTTAGTAGGCTTGGTATATTTTTGTCAGGTGGGATGTAGACACCTCCTTGTTCCTCAGAACAGTCTCCAGCCCTGGGACCTTAAATGGTAAAAATCGATGGGAACCTAAGCTTGAGCATTGCTTATGTTTCCTGGAGGTCCTAACCATTGCCGCATAGGATGAGTGGGTAGTCATTCTTATTTTTCATCGGTTGAATGTCGTACATTGCTTCTAGGTGCTTGATGTGCTTTTATGTTAGGTCATTATCTTGTTGTTGCATGAGTTGCATACATTTTGTCGTCGTCATGTTGTGTTGTTGAGTATAATGTCATTAATACCTTCCTACACACACACACACATAAAAAAAAAACATTTAAGTGTGATTTTACCAGTTGTACATCGTAGGAGTCATACCAGATGGGGATGTTACATGTGGTATCAGAGCGGGTTCAACCCATGACTTGGGATTGCTACAGCTTTCGTTGATATGATTTGATTATAATGTTACTAATTGAGTTGAATTGTATTCATGTAGGTAGTCATGGTTAGAGGACACCATGGAGGTAGACGGCAGGGTGTTAGGGGAGGAGGCGCGACACCTCCAGTAGCATCCACGCCTGAGGGATCTAACCCCCAGGGAGACAAGAAGGTTGTCGGATAGGAGAAGATAGCAGTTGGTGATGTGGTCAGAATGATGAGATCTTTTCAGCACATGTCTGAGGCACTGATGAGCCGTTTGGACAGAGATGAGGCTAGGGTGCCAGCACCCACTGAGGTTCCACCACACGCCTCAGTCGGTACTGGTAGCATTCACCATGAACTCGAGAAGGTCAAATTTTCAGAGTTCTTTGGTTCCCCAGATAGCGCAGCCACCAACACATGGTTGGAGAACATGGTGATGTGCTTTGCACTTCGCGATTATACCTCCAACATGAAGGTCTGCATAGCAGTCTTTCAACTGAAGGGGAGTGCTCTTCTATGGTGGAAGACGCTCCTACCGTAGTTGAACATGGTTGTCAAAGATGTGTCATGGGAACTGTTTGAGGAACGGTTTTGAGAGAGATACCTTTCAGAGGAATTCATTGAGCGCTAGCTCAACAAGTTCAAGGCCTTACAACAGAGTGGTCGTACGGTGCCCGAGTATGAGGCTTGTTATATGGAGCTACTTTGGTATTCTTCGCACCTTAAGACTGAGAAAATTAAGGTCATCAGGTTTGTGTTCATCCTTAACGACAACATACGTGCAAAGGTTAGGATTTTGATGCCTCAAACCTTGCATGATGTCATCCAGAAGGCCCTCATAGTAGAGGAGGAGCTTATCAGTGAGGGTTAGACCAGGAATCCAGCGAGACCAGTAGTGCAGGTGTCATCTGGAGAAAAGAAGAATCAGACACCATCCAGACATACACTAGGATATCGTGGCTTCCAGAGGGGGTCCACTTTCACTACACCTCGGCGACCGATGCTTCAATAGCAGACACCTTATCGGGGACTACAAAATCAACAGTAGTGTTGATCGCAATAGCAGCAGTTTAAGCATGTTCAGCAGAGCAGACTAGGATTCTAGGCCGGTGTGTCGTCATCTTCTACTTTGGGTACTAGGACTACTAGGCCGAAGAAGGGGTGTTGGATGTGTGGGGAGCCACACTACCAGCGCCACTGCCCTGTGGAGAGGACTAGAGCATCCTGATCATCCGGACCCACTGCCGTGGGAGATATGGGCAAGGCCCATCAGATTCAAGTAACGGTGAATAACCACTAGGTAGAGCATCAGGCGACTATGATTGAGATGAGAGGTACTGTTGCTGACTAGACCCTTAGTATTTTGATAGATCTCGGTGCTACCGGAAGTTTCATTTCTTGTGCAGTGCTAAAAAGGATTAAGGTAAAGGCAGTTGAACAGGACTAGTTTAGCTTCGTAAAGATGGCTTCGAGAGCCAAACAGAAGGTTGGAGGAAAGGTTATAGGCTGTATCCTTAACTTGGGAGAGTTTGTCACAAGTGCCAACCTGTGCATCACGATCTTAGGATCTTATGATGTTGTAATTGGTATGGACTAGTTGGAATCGCATGAGGCGATACTCAACTGTGAGACAAAATGGTTGATCTTGGTCGATGATGAGGGACAGAGACGTGTGATTGTAAGATTAAACCAGGAAGTTTTCCTGAGGTTCATCTCTTCCTTATAGCTACGAAAGAGCATGCGCAAGGGGTGCAAGCTTTATACGATCCTTGCGTTAAACGAGAAGGGATTAACAGAAGGTATAGAACACCTTCCAGTGGTGAGAGAGTTTGCAGATGTATTTCTAGAGGAGTTACCTAGGATGCCGCCAAACAGGGAATTGGAGTTTACCATAGACCTAAAAACAGGGACTGAACTGATAGCAAGAACACCTTATCAGATGTTGACCCCGTAGTTACAAGAGTTAAGAATGCAACTAAAAGAATTGTTGGACCTGGGACTGATATGACCAAGTGTGTCACTGTGGGGTGCACTTGTTATTTTCATACGAAAGAAGGATAGGTTGTGGAGGCTCTGCATTGACTACCGTTAATTGAACAAGGCCACGATCAAGAATCAATATTCGTTGCCAAGGATTGATGATATGTTCGATCAAATGAAGGGTGCGACAGTGTTCTCAAAGATCGATTTGTGATCAGGGTATCACCAGTTACGGATTAAGGAAGATGACATCCCTAATACCACCTTTAATACGAGGTTTGGACATTACGAGTTTAATTTTTTACGGTTTGGAATGATAAAACACCCTAGGGGTATTTATGAGTTTGATGAATGGGGTGTTCTGTGAGTACTTGGACAACTTCGTCCAAGTATTCATTGATGATATTTTGATTTACTCTCAGATGATGGAGGATCATGACGAGCACTTGCGCTTGGTACTACAGTGTCTGGGAGAGAACAAATTGTATGGGAAGTTGTCCAAATTGTCTTTTTCTCAATCGAAGATTTACTACTTAGGGCATGTCATCTCCGGCGAAGGCATCGTCATGGATCCAAAAAAGGTCTAGGCTATTATGGAATGGCCTACGCTGACGAATGTCTTGGAAGTGTCTAGCTTCATGGGTTTAGCAGGATACTATCTAATCACAGAGTTGCAGAAGAAGAACAAGAAGTTTGTTTGGACCAAGAAATGCATGGAAGCATTTCATAGGCTCAAGGAATTATTGACAACAACACCGATACTAAAGGTCCCTGACATGGATGTGAACTTCTTGGTATGCACTAATGCATCCAAGGAAGGCTTAGGTGGGGTATTGATGCAAGACGGATGAGTGGTTCCTTGCATTTCGAGGAATATGAGAAGGCATGAGGAGAACTACGCGATGCACAATTTGGAGTTGTTAACCATCATTTATGCCTTGAAGGTTTGGAGACACTACCTTGTTGGAAAAGAATTTGAACTAAAGACTGACCATTGTGGAATACAAAACATCTTTACGCAAAGCGACCTGAACGCGTGACAATGACGTTGGTTGGAATTTCTTAGTGAGTACGAATTTGAGATCACTTACATAAAAGGAACAATGAACCGAGTGGCAGAGGCATTGAGTCGGAGACCATGCATCTTTTTGCTGCTGCCTCTTTAGACGAATCTGCATGAAAAGATTCTAACTTTACAGCGTGATGATGACTGGTACAAAGAGATCGAGGGTTTTATCGGACAAAACACAATGATGGTACCACGATTTGAAGGATTTTCATTTGATAGCGATGGATTATTGAGGTTTAAAAATCGGATCTAAGTACCTCTGAATGACTAATTGAGGATGTTGATCCTAAGAAAGGCTCATAAAGCAGATTACATGGCTCACCCGAGAGTCACGAAGATGAGGGAAGACCTTAAACCCTTATTCTTATGGAAGGGAATGAAGGCAGACATAGTCAACTATGTGGCCAGATATCTAGAATGTCAATAGGTAAAGGTTGAACATAGACACCCAACCAGATTACTATAACCACACACTATTCCAAAATCAAAATGGGAGGTTATTTCGATGGATTTAATTGTTGGATTGCCACTGGAGGTAAGAAGACATGACTCGATTTTTGTAGTAGTAGACACTCTGATGAAGAGTGCTCACTTTATTCCTGTGCGTATGACGTTTCAGGCACCTGACATAGCTAGAGTTTTCATCAGTGAGATTGGGAGGCTACATGGCGTGCCAAAGAGGATTATATCCGATCGAGGATTGGTGTTTACTGGACAATTTTGGACGAGTTTCCAAGAGGCTTTGTGAACCCAAATTAACTTTAGTACTGCATATCACCCGGATACTGACGAGCAGACTGAATGAATGAACCAAACCTTGGAGGACATGTTGCGCATGTACATTATGGACCAACAAAAGAATTGGAAAGAATTCTTGCCACTAGTGGAGTTTGATTACAACAATAGTTACCAGAGCACCATTAAGATGGCGCCTTTCAAGTTTCTTTACGGGCGACCATGTCGGATGCCTTTGAGTTGGGATTGGCTTGAGGATAGGGTCCTGGTGGGACTAGAATCGATCCAAGAAATGGTAGAGAAAATGAAAACAATAAGACAAAGGATTAAAGAAGGGCAGGAGCGACAAAAGAGTTATGTCGATGTGCATCATGTCGACCATAGTTATGAGGTTGGCGATCGAGTCTTCTTGCGGGTTAAACCCCATAAAATTTCGATCAAGTTTGGGAAGGGAGATCAACTCTCTCCTTGGTTTGTGGGACCTTTCGATATTGTGGAGAGAAAGGGGCCCATGGCCTACCAACTAGCCTTTCCTGATTCTTTGAGGCACATGCATGATGTTTTTCATGTATCTGTTTTGAGACATTATATTAGAGATCCTACACATGTTATTGACATGAGTTCCTTGTAGGTGATGGTCGAGGGGGTGCTCACAGCTGAGCCGATCCGCATCTTGGATCATCACGTTCAACAGCTACGACATCAAGCGATAGAGGAGGTCAAGGGCGAGTGGGACAATTATAGTCCGCACTCAGTGACCTGGGAGGACGCATATGATATGCGCCAACAGTTTCCATTTTTGTTTGATAGATAGACATATGATACTATGATACACTTTATTTCACCATTTATACTGTGAAACTTTGGGATGAAGTTTAGACCAGGAGGGGGTGTATGTAACATCCCACTCTGGCACATTGAGAGAACTTATTCTTTGAGGACACTTGCTCACAAGTGATACAGATTATTATGTTATTAAAACTTTTGATTTTGATTATGAGGCATTATGGGTTGATGACATGTTGTTTTACTGCATTGACATATGTTAAATATAATGTAACCTCAATAGGATGACTATACACTGCCAGCTGTCCTGGCTAGTTGTACTTTCTCTTCTTGTTTTTCTTGATCCTATTTAGCTCAGTTATTTCCATTTGCATAGTACTTACTACTTCATAACTTCTTCATGTACTCGTTTTGTACTCTTCTTCTTATATTCTAATATATTGTTTTATGTTCTATTCTTTCTCTCTACATTTCTTGCTTCACAATTTATCATGGTATCAGAGCTACAGTAGTAAGCCTCTTCACATAGGCTGGAGAGAAACACGATCCTCAAATAACGCAAAGCTTCACGGATCTTGAGGGCATTCGACACAGAATTTTCATAAGGCTTGGAGAGTTGTCTATCATACTCTTGAAAGATCCTCGCAGGAAACTTCCATAAGGAAGTTGTCCACTGATACTCTCAAAAGATCAGCATAAGAAGCTCACACGAGGTCGCAGAGCGTACTACGCTTGAAAGTTTCAAGGAGCAGAAACATGAGAAGGAAGTAGATACTAAGAAGGAAGAAATAGTAAAGATTATTGTTCAATTTTCAAAGAATCATCAAAGATTCATAAAGAAGAGTTGCAGGAGGCAGGAATTCTTGAAGAATTCAAAGAATTTGGTCAAATTCGTGAAAGATAGTGGTAGAAAGAAGAAGAGTTTAAATCATCTAAGAAATCTCTCAAATATGTCAAAGATTGCAACAGAGAACAAAGAACTCATGAAATTCTTTCAAATCTTTCAAAGATTCATGAATTTTTCTTCTGCAGAAGAAAATCCTTGCAAAGGCAGTAAAGAAAGCATCTCAGTTTCAAAGAACAACTGTTGTGGCCGTAATATTTATCATATGAACGGATCTGAGGTGAAAATCCAGTTCAGAAGGGACAAGGAGAGCACGAAAAAGGAAAAATAATTTCAGCCGTTAGATCTTGCGCAGAGGACCGACAGCCATTGGATCCGTGAGAAAGTGCATGAGGTTTAGTCCTCTAGAGAGCCAAGGAGAAATTCAACTTGCGAAGTCACGAAATCATATGGTCTGTCCATCAAGAGACACGTGGTGAGATCTCAACATTTCGCTAACTCGCAAGGTGTAAAGGTCAGAAGACAGCCGTGAGAATTCGCGAATTGCGAAATCACGAGTTATTTTGGACCGTTTTATTAAGATAGATTGTGAGCCATCAATCTGATCCAATCACAAAATCAGAGATCGGGAGTTGGACGAGCGAAGGAGACTGCTCTCCAAAACCCAGATACGCGAAATCCTGACATCACAAATCGTGAAATCCCGAGAGGATTGTGAGTCATCCATCTCAGAGGACAGGTGGCAGAAGATCCAAGTGCCATCATTTCAGCACTTCAGAGTTCAGGATATCAGAGGTCTTGTTGATGAAAGGTCGGGACACTCCACGATGAAAGTCCCAAAATCTTGAAAAGATCACGGTCATCTATTTGTTCGGACATGTGGCGAACATCGAGG
>SNQJ01S0101792.1:76653-87496 GCA_010110895.2 Picea sitchensis
TCTCTCTCTCTCTCTCTCTCTCTCTCTCTCTCTCGATATATATATATATATATATATATTGTTTTTATTCAACTCCGTTTTTAGTCTTTTTTTCATGCTTCTTTCAATCTTAAAAATGTTTTTTACCATTTACCTCTTCGAAGTTACAATTTTTCATAGAATTTTGTCTCCTTAATTAATTTATTGTTCCATAGTTTTTAAATATAGTGAAAAACATAATTTTTAACACAATGTTTACCTTTACTTCAATAAATAAAAAAACATTGTAGTTAAATAACACTAATTTTAAATACTTATAAAAAAAATACACATTTTATAGCCATCTATCATAAAAAACCTATACATTTTGGTACATATTTCTTAAAATAACATGTCAAATAAAGCATTTTTATGGACATAATTCAACAAAAAAGGTCTAAATTTTATAAAAAAAATATCATTTTCTTTCATATTTTCATACATTTGAAGTAAAAAAATGACAACATTTAATAAAAATTTCCAATGTATATTGATTCACATACAAATAAAACGAAAAAAGAAACAATAAAAAAGATTCATCAGAAAACAAAAAGAGATACATCTTTATTCTTATTTTCAAATATGAAAGTCAAATCATTACAGTTATAACTCGTGAAAAATTTGCAAAATTGAGTGTCGTCTTCAAAGCCATATTTAAACTAATCAACAATATCATATATCCCAAATTAATCATGCTCAACAAACACATCATCTTCTTCTTCGACGTCATTTTGTTCTTCCATTGTATCATTTTGTTCTTCCATTGGTTCTTTGATATTTGCAAGTTCTCCAAAGTGATCCTTTCCAATCATTTTTCCTAATGGTACTTGAGGTTGCTTTGACAATTTTTCCACCTTTGATTCAATAAAATCTCCTTTCCTCAAGCCAACTTCTTGCATTTCATCTGGAAGAGTTGGAATAGCATTAATTCTTTGTTGAATAAAACTACATTGTATTGGGTCACTCTCAATGGCTATGCAATTCCTTCATTTCTGTAGGCAACACACTAATGTTGTACCTAATCACCAAATACAAAAAAAATAATGAAGTTAGATATTGTAAAAAGATAAATTAAAAATAATCTAAGATTGAAGTATGATTTCATAAATATTAGATCATAATTCTTACCTGAACCCAAGAACAAATCCAAAACCCGCAGGGGGGCTGGGGAGATGACGGGCATCGCCAACCTCTATGGCCAAGCCCCAAGCGCAACAGAGAACAATAGATAATTGTGAGTGAATTCTTTTCATTATGTTGTTGTTATGAGATTCAAGTAAAGCTGTAGCTAGCTGATACGTCTTTCCCCTTCCCCTGATTTCCTATTTTGCTCCGATCGGATCATTCTGTAATGATTCTAATATATAAATATAAATATACAGATTGTATTCTCAATAATTAACCTTCCATGTCTTCTATAACTATTGTGATTACTGTATGCATGGAGCTTCCAATTCCTACAACATCATTTTTTGTATAATGGGTGTCATGTATATAGCTTACTTTTGTTATTTAATCGATATCTCTCCGTATAGTATTGATGATAAATTTGATACAAGAGGATTTCTTGAATTTTGACTCCTTCCTCTAAAGAGTAAGAAAGCCATCATTTTAATTACTTAAATTACTTTATTAAAACAATTAATAAAAGTAGTAAATCCATGGTTAGGCAAAGCCTTTGTAAAAGAAAAATTAATAAACCTAGAAAAAAGGAATACTTATAGTAATTATCTCATTATAGTAAATATGAGATAATTCATAACTAGCATAGTTTGAAGGAAAACACCAAATTAGTGTGCTTACTTTGTTTTCACTATAATAAATGGTAGATAATTCATAATTAGCATACCCTGAAGAAAGAGAAAAGAAAGTTACTTTATTAACAAACAACATACCCTGAAGCAAGAGAAAGGAAACACCAAATTAGTGTGGTTACTTTGTTTACAAACGCTGAGATTTTACATGTTTCTCTCCCTGTATTATAACGAAGGTTGCCTACAAAAATGCCCATTAAGTCCTCTTTATCAAATGACTTACACACTTCTCATTTATAAAAGTATATGGAATTGGTTGGATTCCAACAAAGTTTGACCACTAAAATGACATTTTCCTCAACTTTATATGGTGTTCGAACTTTCACAGATTCCTTACACAAAGATAGGGCAAGTCTTATGCAACCTGAAGGTTTTTTAACATAGAAAGACGCAAAGCAAATCCAAGCCTGAGTGATGCACATTGTGATATATGCGTTAGTATGTATGCTAACCGTAATTAGTTCTTAATTGGGTCATGTTCATCATCGTTTAGAGAATCGTGTAAATTGGTGTTATTGTTCCTCGTCATTTAAGAGTTGTGTTAGAATTCGTTACCGTTAAGTAAGGTTGTGATGAGTTTCTGGAGAAAGGAATTGTTGGTGTAATTGAGACTGATGAAAGATGAGAAGCATTCACTCACGGTTATGGAATCAGAGCTAAACCCGTAAGTAATTTTTGAGATTGTAGATACCTGTCTCTCTTTCGGTGCCACTCATTTTATAGCCACCGAAAGGTATACCATGATCAAAAATGTCAAAGCAATTAACCGAATTTTTTTCGACACATAATGGACAAGTATGAGTGTTTGTAAACATCTTTGTACTTTGAAATTAGATCACGGGGCTTGGCCATGGAGGCTAGTGATTCCCGACATCGCCCCAGCCCCAACATTGCCCCTATAGGAGGGCTGGGGTGATGCCAGGCATCACTAGCCTCCATGGCTAAGCCCAGGGCTCTAATTTCAAAGTACAAAGATGTTTACAAACACTGATATTTTATGGGTTTCTCTCCCTGTATTCTAATGAAGCTTGCCTACAAAAATACCCATTAAGTCATCTTTATCAAACGCCTTACACACTTCTCATTTATAAAAGTATATGGCATTGGTTGGACTCCAACAAAGTTTGACTTCTAAAATGACATTTTACTCAACTTTATATGGTGTTCAACCTTTCACAATTATCTATTGTTCTCTGTTGCGCCCAGGGCTTCGCCATGGAGGCTGGCGATGCCCAGCATGGCCCCAAATCGCCTGCAGCTAAGGCATGGTCCAATGACCGTGCCTTAGCCACGGGGGGGTTGGGGCAATGTCGGGCATCGCCAGCCTCCATGGCCAAGCCCCAGGCTATAATTTCAATGTATAAAGATGTTTACAAACACTGATATTTTATGGGTTTCTCTCCCTGTATTCTAACAACGGTTGCATACGAAAATGCCCATTAAGTCCTCTTTATCAAACACCTTACAAACTTCTCATTTATAAAAGTATATTGCATTGGTTGGATTCCAACAAAGTTTGACCACTAAAATGACATTTTCCTCAACTTTATATGGCGTTCGACCTTTCATAGATTCCTTACACAAAGACAGGGCAAGTCTTAAGCAACTTGTAGGTTTTTTAACATAGAAAGACGCAAAGAAAATCCAATCCTGAGTAATGCACATTGTGATATATGTGTTAGTATGTATGTTAACCATAATTAGTTCTTAATTGGGTCATGTTTGTCATCGTTTAGAGAATCGTGTAAACTATTGTTATTGTTCCTCATCATTTAAGAGTTGTGTTAGAATTCGTTACCGTTAACTAAGGCTATGAAGAGTTTCTGGAGAAAAGAATTGTTGGTGTAATTGAGAATGATGAAAGATGAGAAGCATTCACTCACGGTTATGTCATCACAGCGAAACCTGTAATTAATTTTTGACACTATAGATACCCATCTCTCTTCCGGTGCCACTCATTTTATAGCCACCGAAAGGTATACCGGCATAAAAAATGTCAAAGCAATTAACCCAAACTATTCCGACACGTAATGCACAAGTAAGAGTTTTTGTAAACATCTTTTCACTTTGAAATTAAAGCCCAAGGCTTGGCCATGGAGGCTGGCGATGCTGGACATCTCCCCAACCCCCCCATGGCTAAGGCACAGTCCCATGACCATGCCTTAGATGCGAGGGGTTGGGGCAATGCCGGACATCGCCAACCTCCATGGCCAAGCCCCAGGCGGAACAGAGAACAATAGATAATTGCATGACCATGACCCACGGCTAAGGCACGGTCCCATTTAAAGTATATTATAATATTTTTATTGCATTATGTATTACCTTGTCCTTTGCATGATGATAACATTTAAAAAGTAAACATTTAAGGGTTGTTTTTATGATTTTGTTTCAAGTAATGATGATTTCTTTTACCACATTATAAAAATGTGTCATTTTAATACCCCAATTTTAGAATGGGTGCTACTGGTAGCAGTACTTTTCAATTTGATGGTTGATTTTGAGGTTTTGGTTTTAATGGTACCAAGTGATAAAAATACGATTTCAAATGATCTCAAAATTTAACGTTTTGAAAATAAATAAAAATATAAAATACATCCTTTTTGTTTTTAGGTGCTAATTTTAAGGTTTTTCTGAGCTACTGTCTAAGTTTTGAAGGCAATGTTTGAAATTTGTTGTAATTTTGACCCCGCTTAAAAAAATGGTGCTACCGATAGCACCACTTTTTGATTTGGGGGTTGATTTTGATGTTTTTTATGCAAAAATATGGTTTTTTTGGGCCAGATTTCTCGTTTTCAGGTCACAGTTTTCATTAAGTTGGTAATTATGTTACATGAGAACTATTAAGAGAAACAGGCTAAATGAGGCAGTGAATTTGAGTTTATATCTGAAAATTAGCATGGCATCTTAATAAAAAGAAACATATAACTACATTAGAGCATTATAGGAATGAATTTTGAATTGGTTAAGAAGAGGTAAACATAGTCTAAATTGCTAAGCCGAGAGCATCAAGTTATGAATTATGGGCCTAGAATTCTTCAATTTAGACAGATGAAAACAAAAATAAAATATAAGATAACATGAATCACACACTATGAAAGAACACGAGACTCATATCACCACCAGTTAGAATCTTTTTGTAAATAGTCCAAAATCTACCTTTGCATTTATATATTCATTCTGGCCCCAAAAATTTACAAAGTCTTCCTGCACAGAGGAAAGGATCCTCTTTTCTCTATGCCTTTATATATCCTCGAGATAATATATATAAAGGAATTTCTCATGGAATTAAAAATGTTCAGACTTCCCCATAACTCTAAAATAGAGATAAGTTACAAAAAGGAATGATGTAGAATAATCGTTATCCTATTTTAAAGGGGCTATTAGGAACATATATGTCATATATGGACCCCTTTTCTTAGACTTCCATCTATCCAAAAAAATTTGGGATGTAATTATTCTGACCTAGAAATTCATTTCAGCTTGGCAATTTCCTCCTTTAGAGTGTCCAACCAGACTGGTTGATTCTGCCCAACACTTTCAGTCGTTTCAGCTATGGTTTTTGTCTTATATCATTTTCTCCATTTCTTTTTCACAACTCACCTATTGATGATTAGGTCCCTCATGATGGGATTTATCTTGAATTCTAATTCTAGGTCTGTAGTAGGTGTCACATGGAATTTAGTTGCTAATATACGTGCAATTTCACTTTCCTTCTTACTCATAGATAAACCTGCCATGTTACTTGAATGACTTGTTTCACTAGATATGGTTTGATTGGCTTTGTCCATGTATCCCAATTCCTTGGACACCAAGATGTTCCTTTAGAAATTAGAGAGTCGATCAAATTGGAGATTACTTCTGCTATGGATGAGATGATGCCTCCATACTTGAGAATCAGTAGTTATAGAGTTCCAATAATGAATCCCTGACATAATCACTTGCAGGTATGTTGGTTTACGACACTCAAACAATCCATTTCAAATGATTAGATTTTGAGTTCATTATCCGGTGGCGTTCACCTCACATCATACGGTCGTGAAGTACCAAACGAGTGACGTGAGGTGATTTTGACTAGTCATCACCTCCTCCACGAGTGGTTAATTTTCCACATTAGACCACGTGATATTAGGGATGTGGGAAAAACGGTTTTAGGAAAACTGCTTTTCACCCCAATATACTTCAACGAGCAGAATGTGTCCACTACTTAAACCATCATGGTTTTCCCTGGTCCAACTTCACACAATTAAGTTTCGTGCTAGTTCACCGCCCGATATGGGCCTCAACCATTCATCCGGGCTACTACAAGATCAAAGGTTTGTAGGACTATTTCTTTCACGCTTCTTCTATATTTATCCACATGTCGCCATATATGTCCCAGACATTCAAATTGTAGCATGTCTTTACATCGCTTTAATCCTTCGCTAAATTTGAAACTCAGATCTCGAGTATAATTGTTATGGTGATAACAAATACCATTGGTTTCCTAAAAATATAAAACCGTTGTGATACAAATCGTTGTAATAATTATTACTATAATAATCGCTATAATAATCATTGTATAATAAATTATCACTGTAATAATAATCGTCATACTAACATCGTTGTCTATTAAAAGCTATTTATAATATAATGGTAAGACTATTGATAAAACTATGGATAGATCATTGTCAACCACGATAACTCTATTCAATACTAGTCAATCAAGTGTTGATCAATGCCAATAAAATCTTCCACAATTAAAATCGTTGTCAACATTAGATTCACTCCGTACTTGTAAAAGATATTGCTTTTAGTTGAAAATTCTTTCCAAGGTATATTATCATTGTCTTTTATCATATAAAAAAAACACTGTCAATGTATTAAAACACAGTCGTAAATATATATGAAATGCAAAGTAATAAATGAAACGGAGAGTGAAATATATGCCAAATAAACGCAACGTTAAATATTTTCTATCCCAATCCAATCCAATCAAACGCTAATTAGAGCTAATCCAATTGCCATTCAATGATAATCAACTCTCCATTCAAACTAATCAAATCCAACAGTAGTAATAACAAAATATAGCTAATCAAATTGTCATTCAGGACTAATCAAATCCAACAATAGTAAAATAAAATCCAGCTAATCAAATTGCCATTCCAAAGCTAATCAAATCAATTTTTTTCAAACCCTGACTAACTCAAAATGAGAATCCATTACTAACCCATAGAAAACCTTACCAGAATGTTGTGTAAAAAAACAACTAAGTGAAGGGGTTGTGTAATACTCCAAGAAAAATGTGATGTGAACGTTGTCTATAAAACAATCACATAGTAAAATTTTGAGGAGGATGTAATGATTTGCATAAAAGAAATGCAGAGATCAGAGGTTAATCATTCAAGGATGAATCAATCAAATGCAAAGACACTCATTCACAAGAAGGCGCAAGGATCAGGGATTAATCACAAGAGAAAAATGCAAAGATAAGCAAGGGCTCGATAACTAGGTGAAACTTATCCTTCACTCATCATCCATGCATAGAAAAATAATGCATTTGAATCTATAGGTCTTTAAACACTGAATTGACAATCGTTGATTCATCTCCTCGCCGACTTATCAGGCACAAAATGATGACTAAAGGGATGAGGGATGGAAGATAAAAACACAATCTCTTCATAATAATCAGTAAAACCCACACAAAGAAGTCATTGCAATCAAAAATTGGGTTCTCCAAGGGAAATCAATTCAGAAAACAACAAGTAAGGGGATCACAAATACCGTAGGAAAGAAGGTGCAAGACAGCTCATGGAAATTAACTATTCAATCGAGAACAAAGAAATAACATGTGTAAATTAAATTTCATTGCAAGTAATAACTTAAACAGATGTACCTTATCCAAACACAAATGCTTCATAGTTTCTATCACGCATGTGCTTCATTTAGCTCAAGCTTGCCAACCGATGAGACCTGACCGGTACCTCTCAGCCAATGGTAGGGGTACTCTTCTTCCCCTGAGCCCCCTAAGACACAAAGGGGCCACAAACACAATACCAGAGAACCGCTAGCACCCAGCTCACCTTCCAGGTTTGAGCTACGACTCATTACCCAAGATAGGTATCCCAACTCCCACAAGAGAAGTTCACTCGAGACAAAATTCAGCAACGTAACATTACGCAAAAATATGAGATCCATACTCCTCCTCATCCATCCTTTTATAGAGTTTTTTAAAGTAATTAGTTTACCAAATTCTCATTAAATTCATTTTTCAGTTAATTAAATTCGAAAAGCCTCCCCCGTACATATGTCACTCATCCCCTAGTTGCACCAGAAAATTATATTTATTAAATGATCAATTATTCTTATTTCCCTCACCCACCTAAAAGAATTCCTAAAAACGCTCCTTGGTGTCCCAATATTCCTTTACAAATCTTAAATAACTTACACCTTACTTAATTCCTAGTTGAGTTCATAAATAACAAGTTCCCAAGGCAAGATTCCTTACTAAGTTAGACATTCATATTTTTCTTTATGTTTCCCCTTTTTCCTTAAGTTTCCTATTTCTTTTAAGTTTCCCTCTTTTCCCTTTTTAACTAAAAATCAATTTAGCAAATGTATTTAAAACAACCAATTCCCTTTTTAAAATTTTAATCCTCCATTATAATTTGATTTTAATAATTTAATTTGAATTTCTTACCCCCCTTCTTGTTACATGTTTAATTATTATCAATTATTTTGTTTTTGACCACATGTGCTACTTAGACCTAGGTTTTAATTTCTCTAGGCTGGGCGAAATTTTTATTTGGGAAAACTTGTTTTTAAATCTAACTTATCACATCATTAGTTTTAAGGCTGACTAGGTTTATTCACTTACTCGTTAAACTTGCGACATGCCCTTGAGGATGCATTACATTCTGCAAGGGTGCCACTTGCCTCTTTCTATTTTCCTTGCACGATGTGCCCTTTAGGATGCACTACGTGCTCCAAGGCTGCCACTCGCCTCTTGAATGACTTGGTAGACATAAAAAACCCATGGAGTCAATACTCTCCCAGGTGAACTTGCGGTAGACTAAGGGTCTCTAAGAAATAAGGCCCCTGTGTTATTGCACCCCCTTTAGAATCATCATGAGCGACTGTCACAGTATGACCTCACCTCATCGTAGGTCTTCTCGAACAAGGTAATCATTAACCTATAGTTCGAGCCATGACGAGAGTGTTAGTAGGTTGTGGCAAGGCTACTCCCACACCTCCCCTTCAAAGTCTCGATTTTTCATGCATGATCCCTCTACTCCACATGTGAGTTTGGTCGGAAAATTATCATCATCCTGCATCCATCAACGAATCATGTCAACAATAATAATCAATCATCATAACATCTAATCATTTGTACATATGTCACATCAAGAAAATTCAACCCAACATTCCACTCCCTAACTCGATTTGGAGTCCAAGGGGTTTCATTGATGCCTTTGCATCCTCGAGGTCCAAAGTCCTACACACTCAAGATAACCCATTCAATAACAATTGTCTATGTCAATACAACAAAATACAATATCATCATATCCAAATGCCTCATAATCATAACCAAACAACCAATAGTATAATAATCTGGATCACTTGCAATCAAGTGTCCTCAAAGAATAAGTTCGCTTAGTGCATGAAAGCACGGGATGTTGCACATTACAAATGTGTTTATGTCAAAACTATACATTAAACATCATAAATCAACCATGTAAATATTCACCACAACACACTACGCAAGGTGTACCTACGATCCCCTTAATCAATTTTGGGTGGATCTAGGATACAGAGACAATAATTAAATTTTATTATAAGTATCTCTCTTATGAGACCACATACAATGGAAAGAATAAAATGTACTTTATCCTTGACCATGCTTTAACAAGGCTTTAAATTCATAATATTTCTCTTCTACTCTTGAAAACTTAAGAAAAAAATGAATGTCTTCTCAAAAAATGAGTTTCTTACAACCTCGGTTCATCATTCACTTACAATTTTTCCTAAGTCATAAAGAAATAATGAACATCTCTCACTCATGATCACTCTCATTTACTAATGAGAATTTTTTTTTACATTTACTCACCTCCATATATTTATGTTAAAACAATTTCTTGTCCTTCATCTGGTCCTTCATTCAGTCCTTCATCTGGTTCTTCATCTGGTCCTCAATCTGGTCCTGAATACGATCCTTAATATGAAAAAAAAAATTGCAACGATTTTGATAATTTAATATTAGTTGAAAAACTATACATAAAAGTCATGCAGAAGGGACTTGAAAAAAATGACACGCAACAATATTTTGACACGTAGAACAGATATTGATGGATGAAATCACACCAATTTGCATGGAGATCCAAATAATCAAGATATTTTTGTTGAGATGATTATTTTATTCAGATCTGTGTTCTCCTTGGATGTTCTTAGATATGCGTTTGCGATGGAAATGTAGTAGCAATAGTAAATTTTAGATCTGCATTCGCGTTTTGGTTATGGGCTCAATTTCCAAACATTTCACCATTCTTCACCTTGTAATCGGTTGATTTTCTCTACACGTTTAACCACTTTATTGGCTCAACATTCTACAAAATGAATCAGAGAAATGGTGGAAAATTTAGGTCCATATCATCAACTATGTGAGCTCCGAGGGTACGAAGAATATGTTCGTGGAATATGCATCTACAGGGACAGTGGCATTGCCACAATTTCAACATAAAATTGAGTGCCACCGTGGAATTACTCTGATAAAGTCTGTCATAATTTGGCTCAAATCTCTCATAGCTTTATCTATCGACGGTCAACAATTTCACACAGAAACGAATGCGAGGTCGAAGGGGCATCAAATAAACATAGAGAGTTGGACTCAGATCCCGACAAATAGGAACTTCGAATACCATATCAAATCGTTGGATGCTATAACTTGGGAAAACCCTAAGAAATTTTGTGAACAAAATCTCATCAAGAAAAAATCAATCGAAAAAATTGAATATACCCATTCAGGTAATAACCTATGA
>SNQJ01S0101795.1:19293-30680 GCA_010110895.2 Picea sitchensis
CAGATCTACTCGGCTCTAGTGGAGTTTCTACATCAGCCACAGGTGCAGGGAGAGCTAGGGCGTAGCTTTAGGAGGGTTTCCAGCAGGAGGGCGCACCATCTTGAGAAGAGTGGTTCGATCTAGCCAGAAGAGAGGAATTCGGGGCAAACAAAGTTCTGGGTATTTCTTGTGAGGCCTAGGGCGCCTTTTCCAGGGGAGGATCCTCTGTCAGATTATTTGTTGGAGCTCAGCATAGGTTCAGAGAGAGGAGGGTGCACCATAGATTGAGGATCCTGTCATTTGGAGGGTCAATTCTTCATTGTTTGGTTTGAGACTTTGCCAGGGGGTTTCTCTTAGCCCGATCTACAGTTTGGCACCTTTCTCAGGGGATTTGGCAGCCTATTACTTGGAGGCCGAATTATTGGGTCTTCATTCATCTAGGAGGGTGCAACCCAACTTGGGGTTTGCTCAGTTGAGTGGTCATAACTTAACAGTTCAGCTTGAGATTTCACTAGTGGTTTGGTCATGGCCCGATCTACACTTCCAGCCATTTTCAGAGTGTTTGGGGGCCTCTAGCAGAGAGGCCGAATTGTTGGGTGTATTCAGACTTCTAGCAGGGCACAACTTATCCAGTTGGAGGTTTGGCACTTCAGAGGTCAGAGATCTCAGCTGGTTATTCATCTATTGCAGTCATGTGGCCTTTGGAGGCTTGTAGCTTCTCTTCTTGATCTTGCTTAGGGATCATCTTCATTTTTCTATTAGCTTTTAACTATATTGTACCATATCTGCAGATCCATTGTATCAGGGTCTCCTTCTATTATGAATAATATCAGATCTGAGGTATTTTTGGTTATTCCATGTGTTGATTGATCTTGCATCTTGTTGAGGTATGTTCCATTGCTACATCTATTTGATTATTGCTGCAAACACACATAACAACCATTAGTATAAACCCTAGTGCAACCTAAAAGACCAAATCAACAAAGTGTTTGACGAAATGCCACAACCAGAAAATAGTTAAAAAACACATGAAAAACGCAATGTTCTTGGCACCTTGGCTTAGGAACATTACTCCTTGCTCAAAGAGAGAGTAGCTAGACTAAGAGAGAATGAGAAAAGAGAGAGAGAGATAGTGTATGCTGCTACTGCAAAAATCCGACCATAACAATGAAGACCAACCTCCAATATATAGTGTGAAGAGGTCCCAAGAAACCAGTGAGCGCATGTGAGAGGGAGCAGGGATAGGGAATGTATGTGCATGAAGGGAAAGATAGGGGTAAGGTATGCGCATGGGGAGATGAGAAAGAGTGGGAGAGATAGTCTAATCCCCATGTGTGAGAGTTAAGAGGTGAGGAAAAAGGAGTATATGTGCATCAGAGGAATGAAAACGCCCTAGATTTTAGGAGGAGGTGCGTTCAAGAGTGTAGAAGAGGTGCTTTCAAGAGTGTAGAACAGGGGCTTTAGTGAAGAATAACGCTAGGAATTAGGAAAGGAGATGGTGAGGTGGCTCATGCATGAGGAGGAGAGTGAGTGAACACAAGAGATGTGCCACACATGTGAGAGGAAAGAGAGAGCAAGGGGCACATAAGAAGATAGGAAAGTAATTAATGAGGGACCAAACCATGCACTTGAGGTTTTAAGGAGGAGTTAGACACATGGAGAAAGGAAAAAGATAACTAACGCATGTCTTCAAGCTAAAATTGGAGCGAAGAGTCATGCGCTAGCCCAAGATAGAGGATGCACCCTAAATTTTAAGGATTTGGCGTTTAAGAGATATAAAAAGGGAATTAAGGAAATTAATTTGCATGGAAAGTGAGTTAATGACGAGTGAGAGAAAATCAAATGAGTGATTTAAGCCTTGATTGGCTCAATCGCGTTCATGAGACTGCCACCTCATTTACACGCCCTCTTTTACTTTATTAATTCTCTTTTTAATGCTTTTTACCTTGGAAAGTGCGCCCCCATTAAATGATGCCAAGTAGATGCCACATGTCACACTATATCACTGCCACTTGTCAGAATTTGACCTTGCCACTTGTCAACTTTGGAGCTGACCACCCCTGCTAAAAATAGGGTTCGACTCCTAGAAAATAGGAAATTGTAAAAAACTTCCTGGATGACTAGGAGAACACCGCCATGTGTCATATGTCTAAAAATAGACACTGCTAAAAATAGAATCTCGCCGCATGTCAATGATACCATACTCATTAGATTCTATTTTCCGTGAGGGTCCCAAATATGCAATCAGAATTGACATACAAGGCACGATGCTCTACCTGCTAAAAATAGAAAATGCTGACAAAGCCATCCTGGAAAAGGTCCAAAAGACTCAGAATGTCTCAAGGATCAATATTGCTCACTTAGAATCTCGATCTAAGGCCTAGAGCTCACCCTGCTAAAAATAGAAAGTACATGCATGTTGCCCGAAAAAATGCCATCGGGCTCAGTATCATGCAAGGACCAACTCTGTATGCTCAAAGCTATCAAATGAGTCTCCAACCACTGTCTCCTAAAAAGTAGGGTCACTTGCTGTAAATAGACATCTCTCTCAAATCCATGGGAAACTAAGCTAACTCTATCTATGAAGCAAAACAACCATATACCAGTCTTGTACCTGTCTTTGATGGGAGCCAACTTTTGGCTCACACAAGTGCTAAAATTTGGGAAAATCTCTGAATGCCAGCCAAATGATGCATGTTGGTTCTTAACCCTCAAGATTTTCAAGAGTGAAAATTTGGGGTTAACAATTCTCAACTATACCTCCGCTCACCCCATGCTCCACAATCTAACTCTTTTCTCACTGCCATTTCCCCATGGGCCACTCCACCTCCCACAAAGCCTATGTGCCATTGCATCTATGGTGCATACGAAGATTCATTGTGCAGAGATTCCTCCCCTCTATTAGTAGTTTATCACACAAGAAAGTTCCCACTTGTTGGAAAATTGTGCCTGCCACAATCTATGGTTTGTACACCATTACATGCGAGAAGAAACAACAACTACTCTCCCTCTTGGACCATATTGTGGACCATATTCGAGTGATCATAGTATGCATGTTTGGTATTGCACCAACACATCATCGAGAATTCCATGAGGACTTTGTATAGGAACAGTTCGAGATCCTACAGAGTGTGTAGGTTGTGAGGTCTACAATCCATCGCTAACCATCTCTTCCTTGTGGGAATCACCAACATGCCTCCTTGTTAACCCCTAGATTTTCACTCTTGCAAATCTTGAGGGTTAAGAGTCAGCATGAATTATTTTGGCTGCCTTTTTGAGATTCTCCCAGAGTTTAGTACTTCTGGTTAGCAGAGGTTGGTTCCCATTGGGGACAGGTATATGATTGGTACATGGTTGTTTAGTTCAGAGTTAGAGTTAGCATGTGTTCCTTTGCATTTTGAGAGAGATGTCTATATACAACATGTGTTGCTATTTTTTAGGAGCCACGGTTTGAGTAGGTCTCTTGCTAGTTTGGAGCAGTTTTGAGCATACAGGGATGGTCTTTGCATGATTCTAGGCCCGATAGCACTTTTTCGGGCGACATGCAATGGATTTCTATTTTTAGCGGTTTGAGCTCCAGGCCCCAGATTCAGGTTTTGAGCACATATTATGGATCCTTGAGACATTCCAAATCTTTTGGACCTCTCTGAGATGTTTTTTCACAGATTTATATTTTTAGTAGGTTGAGCACCAAGGCTTGCATGTCAATTTTGATTGCGGATTTGGATTCCTCGCAGAAAATTGAATCCAATGAGTATAATATCATGGACATGTGGGAATTTTCTATTTTTAGTAGTGTCTATTTTTAGCAGTAGACATATGATGGTGGTCTCCTAGTCATTCCGAGCACTTGTGGAGAGTTTGGGTCAGTTTCGACAAATTTCAAATTTTTGGGACTGGATGGCTATTTTTGGAAATTTCTATTTTTAGTAGTCATCGTCATCTCCAGCAGTGACAAGTGGTAGGCCCAAATTTCGACACGTGGCAGAGTACTAGGATGATATGGCATCTACATGGCATCATGGACCAAGGGCACATTTTCCAAGGATTATGTATTAAATGAGAATTAATTAAGCTAAAGAGGTGGCGCATGGGTGAGGTGGCATTGTCTGGAGAAAGTTTAGCCATTCGAGGCTAATTTTTCTCACTCTATTCCTCTCACTTTCCATGTAATGAGTTTCTAAATTTTTTCCCTAAATTGCTTTTAAACACACAATTCCTAAATTTTAGGAAATCCCTAAAAAATAGAGCGAATTGCCCTTTTTAACTCATAACTCTCTCATCCCTTGGCCAAATTTAGAAATCTAACATGCATTGGAAAGATAAAATTATCCTCCATACACTCTCACTCATAGCTCACCCATGCACATTAATTCCTTAATTTCTCACTCCCACTTATTCCCTCATGCGCATTAATTTCTATTTTCTTCACACTCCTATCCTATATATTGGATGGTCTTCATTGGTTATTGGTTGGATTATTGCAGCAACTAGCATAGTTACTTTCTCTCATTCCTCTCTCTCTTCCTTTAGTCTAAGTTACTCTTCTTTGAGCAAAGTGATCATTGTATCGGTTGTGGACTTGTCAATTGTGGCATAACCAACCCTCTTTCAAGCCTATCAATAAAGAAATTTTGTGTTTGTTTCTAATGTTGTTTCTTGATGGTACTTCTGAATTTTTCTAATTAGATTAGTCGCTTTCTTACTATTCATTGTGGTTTTCATCGATCTTTTGCATAGCTTCTTTCTATGTTTCTCGTTTATATTTTGTGTGCTAACCTTGCAGGATTCCTCGAAGCAAACAAACTATTTTTGTTCCTTGTTTTGGACAGTTTTAACACGCTGTCCAAAACATAGCAACGACTGTTTTTTGTCATTTAACGCAGAAAATCAGACTTAGGACATCGGCAAAACACCCTAGGGACTCCCCCCTGAGGCTAGCAAGCACTAGCTCAAATGGAGAGGGGTCTAGCCTGTGACAATTTGGGGATTTTCTCCTTGAATTAGCCAAGTTTTCATTGCTGTAATAACAGGTTATATCAGCTCAATTGGAGGGTGGAAATTTGTGCTAACAAAATTGGCGCCATTGTCGGGGAACACTAGCCTTGGTGACAACAACATCAATGAGTTTTTACTTTAATTGCTTTATTTCTTCTCACCTGGCGACTCCACAGTATACAACGAGGACTCCACAGGGGATTTACACAAGAAAATCCTTCGGTTTCGATTCCCTCACAAGGTCTAGTACTGAGCTTCAACAAACCCAAACATCTTTCCCCGGAACAAGACTATCCCTTCACCAAGAACTCCTCTCGAAGTTGGTAAGCGTATGAGTTCTTAGGTAAATTCCTTTTCGACGAGCAATATGGTGAGTGTATCTTCGACCTCTTCATCTTTGATTTTATTTCCATCTTGAGCTAGTAGAAGGGTAGCAACTGTGCTTTTTTCTATCTGAGATTAACAATATGGATGCAACTGTGAGGCCACCAGTAAGGTGGAGATTTTTCGCCTTTGACCGACTAAGTTTTGTTGCATTCTCAAATTATCCTCATGACTTACCTGCACATAAATGGCTTAAATGCGTACCTTTGTTTGCAGGGAGGTTGGGAGAATTAGTTGAGGAGCACTTGGCTAAATTTTTACAAGTGGTGGGCGATTTTGATGTGAAACATGAGGATGTTTGTGCCGACTCTTGAGGGGGAGGCACGAGCATGGTACCGGTCCCTTCTTGATGCTTCCATTGATGGATGGGATTCCTTCCAGGAGAAATTCACTGAGAGATGGGCAAATACATAGGAAATTTTCTTCTTATGCACAGTTTTTTCAATTATTAAGAAGCATGAAAGTGAAACTATTTTCCAATTTAACACTCGTTTTTCCAAATTTTATAATAGAATTCCTAATAGAGTAAGGCCTAATGAAGTTGTTTCTTTGATTTATTATCTTGAGACATTTGATGGTATTTTTGGTGTTTTCCTTGGGAATGAAGACCCTCAAAATCTGGAGGAAGCACAAGCTGCCGCTATCAAGTTAGAAAGAAATTACCTTGCAGCTTGTGAACTCCCTTCGATCCATGTCCCAGACCAACTAGTGAAGGTAACTCCACTCAATGATCTTCAACTATTGGTTGTTACAGAAGTGCAGGAAGTCCTTGTTTCTAAAGATGAACCACAACTTGCACCATGTCGAGTTCCCAGAGATAAGCAAGATGATCATGACTCATGTTTAGATGATTCAGAACCAATAGCTGAACCATTTGAGTCACATGCAGAGTTTCAAGAAGATGAAGGTGAAGATGTGAAGACTCAAGAGTGTTCATGGGTTCTTTCCATTTGCAATGATGAAAATTTTTAAGAGGAGGAGGAGCCACTTTTGGTTTATCCAGAGGATGATGTCCCTTACACTTTGCCTACGATTCCACATCCTAAGATTTTTCTTCAAGGTCCTGAGATTGATCAGTGCTGGGATATTAGGTTTCATCAAGACTCTGTTGAGCTAAGGATGATTGAGTTATTTCAACAGGTAGATTCCAAGAGTTTTGGCTCTCACGCATTCACGCTTGTTACTATTGAAAGACCATGTTCTAAATCCCATCCAACAACCTTCAGCTATGCCGTCACTAGCAAATATATCAAGATAGCTTTGGGTCATATGAGATTTCATGGTTGGTCCCCTTGGAGGGTTGACTTTGTTGATCTTTCCTGTCGCACTGATCATTTGGCTACATGGTTACATTGGTCCTTTGAGTATGATGATTTAATCATGGCAACCTTGATGTAAAAATTTTGGTTTTTAGGGTAGTCTTTCCTTTTTGCATTGTCATTTCGGTATTTTTAGCTTGCTAATTTTTGCAGATTTTATGACAACAATCTACATTTTCCTTACATTGTCTTTTCCCTTCAGTTATTTGCTTCAGTCTTTGCATAAGTGTCATTGATTTTTTCCTAGTTATATCAGCACATGGTCATGTCTTGTGTGTCTTTCCTTTCATGAATAAATGGCTGTCCACTTGTGCTTCTCCTAGGGTCAAAATTTGAATGTCTATCTATCACATGCCGAGCCTTTATGTCTATCATTAGAGTGAGCCTGGATGGGGGTCTCGTTTTGTCATTGTTCCTGAAGCATTGAGCCTGTAGGATGGGTAGTTTGAGGAGACATAGGAGTGTTTTGAGTCATCTTTTGTCTTGTCTCCTCATCTCTTATCACTGAGTCCTTTGCTTTTAGTTAGTCGTCCCCCTCATCCAGCAATAGGGATATGGTACCTGGTTCTTTCATCTTGATTTTCTGAGTTATCACTTCACGTTGAGGGAAGAGAGACATCATTGCTCTTCTTTGCAGTAGGTCATCCTGTATTGACTTCGACATATTATCTACAAATGATCCAGAAGTAGAACGCCTTGGTAACCATTAGCCTCATTGGCGGTTATCTCGCATCCAATAAGGCCGAGCATCATTGGGCCTTGATTGGATGATCCTCGTCATTATTTTACTTCAGAACATCTTTCAGAGTGACAGGTTGTGCTTGTACCTTCAAACCCATTGTCATTATTGGTGGTGTTCCTTCGCACTTGACAGGTGTTTACATTATTGACATCTGATTAAGTGACTCTCTCCCTTGTGTCAACGTCAACACATTTGCCACAAGGAGGAGTATACATATTAGGTGGTAGCAAGTAGTGGATTAGGATGAGACCCCTTGTGTTTCAGTGGGAGGTTTATATACTTTGACTCCATGACCCAATGGACAGGATTTGGTATTACTAGTCAACTTACAGGTTTTCTTGACCAACTTACAGGGCCTTCCATCCTTGCACACATTTACAGGGGTACATTTTGGTATATATCTTTTCAGAGCATCATTGGTACATCTTACAGAGTTCTCACAGATCAATATTGTTACAGACACAAAGATTCATATGGCTCTCGACATCCCATAGTGGGATCCTGTCCCCTTGAGTCGCCATTATCAACCCCTAGATTTTCACTCTTGAAAATTTTGAGGGTTAAGAGCCAACATGCATTATTTTGGCTAGCATTCTGAGATTCTCCCAGAGTTTAGTACTTTGTGGTTAGCAAAGGTTGGTTCCCATTGGAGACAGGTATATGATCGGTACATGGTTGTTTAGTTCAGAGTTAGAGTTAGCATGTGTTCCTTTGCATTTTGAGAGAGATGTCTATATACAACAGGTGTGGCTACTTTTTAGGAGCCACGGTTTGAGTGGGTCTCTTGACAATTTGGAGCAGTTTTGAGCAAACAGGGATGGTCCTTGCATGATTCTAGGCTCGATAACACTTTTCAGGCGACATGCAAGAACTTTCTACTTTTAGCAGTTTGAGCTCCAGGCCCCAGATTCAGGTTCTGAGCACATATTATGGATCCTTGAAACATTATGAGTCTTTTGGACCTCTTTCGAGATGATTTTTCACAGATTTATATTTTTAGCAGGTTGAGCACCAGGGCTCGCATGTCGATTTTGATTGTAGATTCGGATTCCTTGCGGAAAATCAAATCCAATGAGTATAATATCATGGACATACGAGAATTTTCTATTTTTAGTAGTGTCTATTTTTAGCAGTAGACATTGTTGCTGTCCTTATACACACTTGCAAACGTGAGCTAAGTCCTGCTCACTTAGTGTGTCCTTGGAGACACAATGCCTAGGTTCAAAGGCCACGTTGTCACTTTGACTTGAACCTCTTCCGTCTAGGCTTACTCTTAGGGAAGCCAAGGGGGGTAGACCCTAGTTACTAGATGAAATTAATGCTTAAATTCTAGGAGTTGGTTTTAATTAGTTAGAAGGTTGGGGAAAAATCTAGCCTATGATGCAAAGGCAACAAATGCAAGTGCAACAATTAATATGTCAAGCAAGCCTTTTCCTAGGACAACTAAGACTAGTGCCTAAGATTGGGCAATGGGTCAACTAAGTTTAAGGGAGGTTGTGTTATCGCGCAGTTTGTATTTTAGGTTACAAGACTAAAAGATAAGGGTCAAACTGGCGTAACAGGAACCACCCCACCCAATGTCACCTCGATGGGGGGCTCTTTCTGTTTAGGGAGGTTAGCCCAGGGGAGACGTCCCCGGTAACCTAGGGTTTGAAGAGGCAAAGGATATAAGGTCAAGAAATAAGGTTTTCCCTCCTCTCAGGTCACCACCATTATCAGATAATCCGGCTAATCAACCAATAAAGAAGTGAAGTCCTTATTGAGAACACCTGCCCGGAACAAAACAATAACAACACTATATGTATATTTGCAGGCTATAATTCAAAAGGTTAGTACTTCTTGATTATCTGATTTCATTTAACAAGCAATATAACAGATAAGATGAGGTCAACGTTTTACTAGTTAGCCAATGAAAAATCACCAATTCATCAATATCTATCACAAAATGACCGAGCCAATAGTATTTTCTATCAACAATAGCTCAATAAATGCTTGACGTCATCATTAATTGCTGAGTTAGAAGGCTTGCTGCGTCAGGTATGACGTCAGCCCTAGTTAGTGGCGTTAGGGTTAGTTAGGGTTTCAGAATTTGAAAGTTTGAAAGATGATTTTACACACTCCAAGCTCAACATTGGAAAGAATATCAGTGCCTTAGGGTAAATGGAGTCAAAGTAAGGGCAAAAGATCTCAGGAGGACTTAAACTTAGAGACTAGAGGGTAGGGTTCCAAGGTGCTGCAATGGCAGGGCCCTAGAATCAAAACCCTAAGGGAAGGAGGCTCATTTCGGTGTTTCTTAAGCAAGGCCTCATGCTCCTTCCTCTTTCTCTAAATACTCTTGGCAAAACGGCTAGCTTCAAAGTATAGATCTAAAGGTGAAAAGTGTTGCAGGAGCAAGGCTTTTGCAAACCCTAGAAGGTTAAAACCCTAGAAGGTTAAAACCCTAGGTGTAGAATTAACTAGGCCTAGGACGTCTCCTCTCTTCAACCTATAGCTTTAATGCTAACTCAGAAAAAGGGAGAAAAGTGTAGCAACGACTAGGCTATATCTTCCTTTATCAACGGCTAAAACAATTTCTCAAGCATGGGGACATATAGCAAGGACCTACTAGTGTGCTTGCTACCTAGGGTTTCAAGATTAAGCAATATAATAGCAAATGTAAGAAATTAAACCTACAACCATTCATTTAAGAAGTTTTGCATGAAAAATTCACTTACATATCATGAAGAATGCATAATCAAACCCTAGTTGTAAACCTTCCATGAGAGAAACACCATATATGCCAAGAAGAATCCTCCAAGAAGAGTTGCACCTCACTTAGAACACCAAGAATACCAAGAAAAAGACTAAAAGATAATCTCTCACAAGAGAGTGAGTTCTGTTATATTCAAAATGAGGAAAAACGTCCTCAATTTATACCAATCCATGACGTTTCAATTAAAAAATAGGTCATTAAAACAGCCGACAAGGCTGACTACAAAATTTACACTGTTTTTACATTAAATGCCAGAAAATTTACATAATGTGAGCAAAAGGTGGGATGTCAAGCCCTTCTGAGGGAGACGTTGGCCCTTTTTGGGCATATCCAACATCCAGAAGCCAGACGTTGGCCCTTCTAGGGCTCCTCCAAGCTGCCACACGTGCCAAATAGCTCCATCACACTGCTACACGCTCAGGATAACGTCCTGCTCTGCTGGGTGACGTCCTGTCCATCAAAGGGAAAACGTTCCATTTGAAATGGGTGATCCCCCTAAGCCGGGCTCTGCCAAAGTGTCCTGGGTGGAACGTCCTTCTTTCTTCCTGTGCAAAGGCTCATCACAACGCCATCCTGTCTTTGCCATCCAACAACCATCTGATGGGCTCTTCAGCCCCATGGAGGTCCGGGCTAATCATATCCCCATGTGTACCGCCCCATTGGTACCTGTCCGCTGGGTATGGTCCTGCACATCAAAAACTTCGCCCTCCATGGGCTCCTCAGTCCTTGGGATCATAGCAATGTCAATCATATTTCATCATTAAATTTATCAAATACATGCATAAAACCCCTAGCATATCCTCTAATAGCTCAAAGACATTACACCGATCTACTATACAAAGTTTGAAGAAATAGATAGAACAACCTATTGGGCAAACATCCATAAGAAGAAGAAAGTTTCCACAGAAGATTATTCAATCCATGTACATAAGGTGATATGATCTGAGGATGTCCAGTCATAGTGAAGACCAGGGGTAGGTATTGCCCGTGGGTGCCTTTGTAGGAGGTGAGCTGTACCCGTCATGGATGCACTTTTTCCAAGCCCCTTTATTGCCTTATTTTTTATTCATTGCTTTTATTTCTTTTTACTTCAAGGTCTGACCAGAGGACACTGCCTTGGCGTGGTGACCAGAGATGACAGTGTTACCCACTGGTATTTTTGCAGAAATGATAAGGCTGGCTCGTGATGAGACCCCCTTTCCCTTGGCCATGC
>SNQJ01S0101797.1:0-10648 GCA_010110895.2 Picea sitchensis
ACCACCTAAGTCATATCTCAGACCATATCCAACTATACCACACAGGTACCTCAACACATGCTTTGTTGCAACCCAATGGAAGTTCCTCGGTTCAACCATGAACTGGCCCAGGGTGTTCACTACAAAGCAAATATTTGGCCTGGAGTTAACTAGGTACATCAAGGATCCAATCAAATTCCTATACATAGTGGAATCCACCAGATCTGAATATGAAGCAGAATCACTGAGCTTCTTAAGATTCGTTATCATAGGTGTATCCTTCGACTTGTAGTCCATTATACTGAATCTTCTCAAGATCTCAACTATGTACTTACCTTGTCCGAGAAATATCTCACCTAGTTTCTGCCACACCTTCAATCCCAAAAAATAATGCATCAAGAAAAAATACTTAATCTAGAACTCAAAGGCCAAATCCCTCTTGTATTGATCAATGAGTCGGTCTACTCCTGTAAAGAATGGTTATCAACATATAAAACCAATATCAAAGGATCAGGATCATTAACCTTGTATTAAAGGTTGGGATATGATTAAGTCTTGGTTAATCCCAAGCTCATCAAGTATCCATCAATCATGGAGTACCATGCCCTAGGTGCCTACTTGAGTCCATAGAAGGCCTTCTTCAACCTACAAACATGAGACTCCCTCCCATGTACCTCAAATCCTTGAGGTTGTTTTATGTACACTTCCTCCTAAATCATACCATTGAGGAATGCAGTCTTTACATCCATCTGGTGTAATCTCCAATAAATGACTATTTCAATGGAAATAATGGTCTTGATGGAAGGTTACCCGACAGCTGGAGAAAACTTCTCCTCATAGTTCACTCCCTCTTTCTAGGAGAACCCTCTTGCCACAATCCTCGTTTTTTACTTTTTAATGTTGTCATATATTTCATGACTGATATTGTAGATCCACTTGGAAGTCACCATTGACTTCCCTTTGGGTATCGACACAATATTCCACACATCATTCTTCATGATGGAATGATATTCCTCTATCATGTTATCTCTCCAAACTTGTTGGACTACCACCTCCTCATAACTAGAATCAATGATGTGACTCATAAATGCCATATAGCTCAAGAATTTATGAGGTCATATACTTTTCTTGAAAGTACCATGGGGAGCTTCATGCCCCTCTACATCCTGCAATGTATCACAAAGCCATACTAGCCTCTTCCTAGTCTCTGGAAAAATGACTCTAGATGGGTCCATTGGTTCAACTGGCTCTCCTAACTTCTCCTGATAGTTTAAAGGATGAAGAATCAATTGGAACAGAGGGACCTAATCCCACATCCTTCGAAGCCTCTTTCTCCTCACTATCAATCTCCATATGAGATTCTCTATACCTCTTGAAGGTTATGTATTCATCAAAGGTGAAATCCAAATTGACCTCTATCTGGTGTTGTCTTCGAATGTAGATTATGTAAGCCTTTGATGTCTCATTGTATCCAAAAAACGTCCACTTCTTCCCAGAAGGCTCAAATTTTTATTTTTGTCCTTGGGCACATGAATGTAATCTAAAAAACCAAATATCCTCAAATGACTAACCTCTAGTTTCACACTTGTGAAATCCTCCTCAGGAGTCTTGTCCCCCAAGATATGGTGAGGAATCTTATTCCGGATGTACACTGTTGTACTGGATTCCTCTCCCCATAAGAACATGGGTAAATATTGATCATGGATCATGGCTTAGCAACCTCAACAATGGACATGTTTTATTCTCTTCAACCTCGTTCTTCTGTGGGCCATAAGGAATTGTCAACTCCTTATTGATCCCTGCTTCCTTGCAGAAATCATTGAAGTCCCTGGAAGTGTACTCTCCATCATTATCTGACCTCAACACCTTGATCTTCTTCCTTGTTAGGTTCCTACCTCAACGCCAAGATATTGCTAGGAGATTCAAAACCCACGCCTCCTTCACAAGAAGCTAGACCTACAGGATCTGAGCCAAGTTTCTCTGCTAAGCACAAAGTTGAGGAAGTCCCAAAAATCCTAGAGATGTTATTTCACGAAATAAGAGCGTCACTGTCAGGACTGAATGATCCACAAGTGTTAGTTCGATTCGAATCCTTCATGAATCTGGGACAAGGTTTTCCTCATTCAACGCCAACTACTCTTGTTGGCACCTTGAATACAACAAGACAAGAACCTTCCACAAAAATTATGTCTCCTGTTACATCATTAACCCCTTTACAAACCCGCTTCAAAAATACTAGTTCCAAACTCACTTTTGTAAGTGATATTACTCCTATCTTGCCCGAAGAGATGCCTCCCTCAGATTTATTTTTCAGCAAGAAACGAAAAGCTATTGTAGAAAGAGAAAGAGAATCTCTTCAAAAGGATGGAGTTGTCACTAAAAGGCAAAGAATGGTGTATGATGGGAAAAACCATGATGGTCGTGAGTTTGCGAAAGAAGTTGCAAGTCCACTGGGGTATTTTTCCATTGCCAATCAATGGTCAGTGGACAATTTAACTGAATTATTGCGACATAAATTCCTCTTAGTAGAGAAATTACAGAATGAAATATACAGTACATAACATATTGTTAGAAGCAAGATGAACTGGGACATTGAACAAATCAGGGCTAGTCATGAGCATCAAATTAAGCAGTTGCGGGATAACCTTGAGTTCCTCTACAAAAGTTCACAAAATAGCAAAGGATTGATCACTCAACGTGACAATTTGATTGAGTAGCTGCAGGTCAAATTGACCCTAACACAGAACACAACAATAAACATTTTGGACTTCAAAACACAAGCATCATAAATAAATGAGAGGTTGGAAGTTGCCCAACAAGATCTCTATAAAAAAGTAGATGCTATTCAAAAATGCTATCAGGCAGTAGACCTCTGCCTAAAAAATATTTATGTCAAGGAAAAAGAGGCATGCGCAGCCCGATCTAAGTTTCAAGAGGTTCTCATATCGAAGAAAAGAGATAATACCCCAGGTCTTCCCCTTCTCTCTCATTCTAAACAAGTAAGATGCGAAACGGCCCTAAAAGCCTCATAAACAAATCTAGGAGAAGGCAAGAAACTTGCCAGATATGTAAAAGAAGCTTGTCTAGAGGCATTATCTTCAATAAATAAAAAACTGATTGAGTTCGAAGGAAATAACATCTCATAGGCCTTAGGGAAGATTGAAATAGAAATGAACCATCAAAGCTCCAGAAAGAACAAGGAAAATAGTCAGGTGACCATCCAAGAGATGAGCCAGATTGATTTACTTAAAATCAATGAATGGTTGGTTAATCTAAGTTCACAATATCAATTCAAGGTGCAATAAATGAGCAAGATCTAGAAGAAGTTACCACAAATACAAAAGAATATGTTTTCTTTTGAATTGAATGAAAGGATTGATCCTTCAAGATTCGTGGTAGAATTGATGGAAATGTGCACCCAATGCATTGAACAGGGAAAAGCGAATATAGCTGGGAGAAAATTAAAAATCATGCACAACTTCCACTTTCTCCACCCACTCTACCTTTCACCCTCCAACAGTCACTTACCCTGACTATCCCTACCACCTGCATTCTCCCATCCACTCATCCCACCTCCTTAATGGACACTTGTTCCCCTATCATTATTTTTGTGAAAAATTACCCTTCCCTGTAACCATTATCCATCCCATAACGAGTCAACATTGAGATATTCACCTAATTACCCCCTCGTGGCTTCAACTACAATTCCTTATCCTAGTGAACGTATTTGAAGGGACACATGGCAATGAGATCAAATGGAAAAGATAGTAAGTTGAATGATTGTGGTGGCCTTAAAGGATATGTGTACTCAGATCAAAGATCAAAGGAAAGCGAGCGCATCTACAAGAAAATGAAGTGACAGAAGAAGTGCTAGCAAAACTCAACAATATTTGCATTTTTTTATTTTATTAGGATGTATTCTATTTTAGTCATATATGGTGGGAAGTCCAACGTTTTTCAGTTATGACAAATTTTGTATAAATAAATAGATTTTAGATCTATTAAGGGTTGCTTCTTTCCAAATGTAAAAGAGAAACTCTTTTTTAGTATTAATACAAGTGCAGACAGAGATTCTAAGTTTCGTTCAATTTGAGTTATGTGTTTCCTTTGTGTTTCCATTTCTCAGAATTTCTTTCTGAAATTCTTGAAGAGTGAATGACTTAAATTTAGTACTACATCTATTGTGATCATAATATATCAGTGATTCATTCAGTAACAACTTTTCCTCTGTTATTACTGTGAGTAAAACAAGACCTGTGATCTGTGTGAATTACTACATTGTATCTTTTGTTCAAGGGTGCATCATCTATTGTTCTTCTATTGTAAACAAGGTGAAACGTATATGCAATTGATCCCTGACTTTGTTTTAACAATTTTGTAAATATTTATACATCATTTGACATTAGAATTGCGACTCAGATAATGAGATACAACCTCTGTACTGTCTTATCATTAATTTCATTTAAATATTATTTCTCATAAATTTGAAGGTAAAAAAATCACTAACAAAAATACTTCATTTAAAACCTTTGATGCCTAACATTATTCTTTGAGCCTTAAAATAAATCTTAGGAACAACAGAGGGTCTGAAGGAGGCTCCCTCCTTCCATAGAGTTTGAACTTGGTATTCCCTCTATGGTAGATTTGAAAGGTCAACAGGAGTTAAGTATTCCAGTTAATCCTACCCCGACTCTCTTGCAGACTTACGTCCCATAACTCTCTAGCTGCTAGGATGAGGCAAACAAAAGGCCATTCAAAAGCATGGGTTCACATAGAGACAATACACATTTCTACCTTAATCATTCAATACTTAACTTAGTCATAGACATATATGTATTCAATCATCATTTCCATTTTAGTACACAAGGTCTAAAAATACTTATCAGAAAACCGGAGATGGAGACAAATCGATCCAGGATTTACACCACTACAAGAAGTGGGAAAGATCATGACAATACACGATTTTTATTGGAAGAATAATACAAAGAATTGGCATACAAGTCAAAAGGGAAGAGAAAGAGAGCAATGCACAATTCTGGTCTGTAGAGTGATTGCAGGGCGTGTATAGAAATCCCAAGATCCAGAGAAATTTTTCGCAGGTGGATTTGATTCCATTGCAGGCCAGACAAGATTTACTGTAATCCAAATGCATCTTATGTATATGCATGATTCCATATATGATGATTTAAGGAAGTTATCTTCCGTATATTCACATTTATATGCGTCATCCATATATGCACATATATGTAAGCGCGCATATACGGAAGATGCCATTATGGAAGTGGCCAACTTTTGTATATGCATTGTTCATATATTCACATATACACAAGCACACATATACAGAAGGTGCATATACGGACGATGCATATATGGAAGGTGCATATACAGAAGGTGCATATAGGAATGACACATATACGGAAGGTCCATATACAGAAGAAATTTATTGTAATCCAAATGCATCTTCCGTATATGTGTGCTTTCATATATGAGGATTTAAGGAAGTTATCGTCCGTATATGCACATTTATATGTGCATTTATATGCGTCATCCGTATATGCACATATACGGAAGCAATCATATACGGAAGTGGCCAACTTCTGTATATGCATCATTCATATATGCACATATATGCATCATTCGTATATGTATCGTTCGTTTATGCACATATATGCACCTTTCTTATATGCATCGTTCCATATATATGGAAGTGGCCAACTTCCATATACAGAAGGTTCATATACGAATGAAGAAGTGGCCAACTTCCGTATATGCATCATTTGTATATGCACATATACAGAAGTGCGCATATACAGAAGGTGCATATACGGACGACGCATATACAGAAGGTGCATATATGAACGACGCATATACAGAATACATTTACTGTAATCCAATTGCATGTTTTGTATATTTATTCTTTCATATATGAGGATTTAAGGAAGTTGTCATCTATATGCACATTTATACACACATTTATATATGTCATACATATATGCGCTTATACGGAAGACGCCATTATGGAAGTGGCCAACTTCCATATATGGATCATTCCTATATGCACATATATGAAAGCTCGCATATATGGAAGGTGCATATACAGACGACGCATATATGAAAGGTGCATATACGAATGATGCATATACGAAAGAAATTTACCGTAATCCAAATGCATCTTCCGTATATGTGTGCTTTCATATATGAGCATTTAAGGAAGTTGTCGCTCGTATATGCACATTTATATGCGTCATCTGTATATGTGCATATACGGAATATGCCATTATGGAAGTGGCCAACTTCCGTATATGCATCATTCATATATGCACATATATGGAAGCACGCAAATACGGAAGAAATTTACTGTAATTCAAATGCATATTCCGTATATGTGTTCTTTCATATATGAGGACTTAAGGAAGTTGTCGTCTGTATATGCACATTTATACACGCATTTATAAGAATCATCCGTATATGCGCATATACGGAAGACGCCATTATGGAAGTGGCCAACTTCCATATATGCATCGTTTGTATATGCACATATACGAAAGCACGCATATATGGAAGGTGCATATATGGATGACGCATATACGGAAGGTCGATATACAAATGGTGCATATACGAATGACGCATATACGAAAGAAATTTACTATAATCCAAATGCATCTTCCGTATATGTGTGCTTTCATATATGAGCATTTAAGGAAGATGTCATCCGTATATGAAAATTTATACGCTCATTTATATGCGTCATCCGTATATGTGCATATACAGAAGATGCTATTATTGAAGTGGCCAGCTTCCGTATATGCATCATTCGTATATGCATATATATGGAAGCACACATATACGGAAGGTGCATATACAGACGACGGATATACAGAAGGTGCATATACAAAAGGTTCATATACGAACGACGTATATACGAAAGAAATTTACTGTAATCCAATTACATCTTTCGTATATGTGTGCTTTCATATATGAGGGTTTAAGGAAGTTGTCGTTTGTATATGCACATTTATACATGCATTTATATGCGTCATCTGTATATGCGCGTATACGGAAGACGCCATTATGGAAGTGGTCAACTTCCATATATGCATCATCCAGAAAGTGCATATACAGAAGGTGCATATATGAACAACGCATATACGAAATAAATTTACTATAATCCAAATGCATATTTCGTATATGTGTGCTTTCATATATGAGGATTTAAGGAAGTTGTTGTTCGTATATGCACATTTATACATGCATTTGTATGCATCATCCGTATATACGCATATACGGAAGATGCCATTATGGAAGTGGTCGACTTTCGTATATGCATTGTTCGTATATGCACATATACAGAAGCGTGCATATATGGAAGGTGCACATACGAGTGACACATATACGAAAGGTGCATATACAGAAGGCGCATATACGAACAACGCATATACGAAAGAAATTTACTGTAATCCAAATGCATCTTCCATATATGTGTGCTTTCATATATGAGGATTTAATGAAGTTGTCGTCTGTATATGCACATTTATATGTGTCATCCGTATATGTGCATATACGGAAGATGCCATTATGGAAGTGGTCAACTTCTGTATATGCATCGTTCGTATATGCACATATATGGAAGCACACATATACAAAAGGTGCATATACATACGATGCATATACGGAAGGTGCATATACAGAAGGTGCATATACGAAGGACGTATATATGGAATAAATTTACTGTAATCCAATTTTTGTAAATGCATCGTTCGTATATGCACATGTATGCGGAGGCGCGCATATACGGAAGGTGCATATACGGACGACGCATATACGAAAGGTGCATATACAAAAGATGCATATACAAATGACACATATACGGAAGAAATTTACTGTAATCAAAATGCATCTTCCGTATATGTGTGCTTTCATATATGAGCATTTAAGGAAGTTGTCATCCGTATATGCACATTTATACGCTCATTTATACACGTCATCTGTATATGTGCATATATGGAAGATGCGATTATGGAAGTGGCCAACTTCTATATATGTATCATTTGTATATGCACATATGCGGAAGCACACATATACGGAAGGTGCATATACAAACGATGCATATACGGAAGGTGCATATACAGAAGGTGCATATACAAACGACGCATATATTGAAGAAATTTACTATAATCCAATTGCATCTTCCGTATATGTGTGCTTTCATATATGAGCATTTAAGAAAGTTGTCGTCCATATATGCACATTTATATGCGTCATATACATAAGGTGCATATATGGATGACACATATACGGAAGGTGCATATACTGAAGGTGCATAAACGAACGACGCCTATATGGAAGAAATTTACAGTAATCCAAATGCATCTTCAGTGTATGTGTGCTTTCATATATGAGGATTGAAGGAAGTTGTCGTCCGTATATGCACATTTATACGCACATTTATATGCGTCATCCATATATGTGCATATCCGAATGCTCGCATATAGGGAAGATGCCATTATGGAAGTGGCCAACTTCCATATATGCATCGTTCGTATATGTACATATACAGAAGCACGCATATACGGAAGGTGCATATACGGAAAATGCATATACAGAAGGTGCATATACGAACAACGCATACACGAAATAAATTTACTGTAATCCAAATGCATCTTTCGTATATGTGTGCTTTCATATATGAGGATTTAAGGGAGTTGTTGTCCGTATATGCACATTTATATGTGGCATCCATATATGCGCATATACGGAAGAGCGCATATATGAAAGACACCATTATGGAAGTGGCCAACTTCTGTATATGCATAGTCTGTATATGTACATATACGGAAGTGAGCATATACGGAATGTGCATATACGGACGATGTATATACGGAAGGTGCATATACAGAAGAAATTTATGGTAATCCAAATTTACGAAAGTGCGCATATACTGAAGGTGCATATATGAACGACGCATATACAGAAGGTCCCTATACATAAGAAATTTACTGTAATCAAAATGCATCTTTCGTATATGTGTGCTTTCATATATGAGGATTTAAGGAAGTTGTCATCTGTAAATGTACATTTGTGTTTTTTCCCAAGAAATTATATGTTTGATTATATTATTATTATTTATAAATATTTTTTTAAATATAAAAACTATTAGCCTTCACTACACTTTTTTCATAATTTTAAAGGTTGGAATTTAAAGTTGTCATGAATTTAAGAATTCACATAGTCATGATTCATTTATTTAAAATTGATCAAATCTCATTAATTTTTCTTTCCTTGTTTTGAATAAAAGATAAGCCTTATCCCTTTGCTTGTTTGTTTGATTATATTATTATTATTTATAAATATTTATTAATATCTTTTTAAATACAAAAAATATTAGTCTTCACTACATTTTTATCATAATTTTAGAGGTTGGAATTTAAAGTTGTCATGGTTTTAAGAATTCACAGTAGTCATGATTCATTTATTTAAAATTTATCAAATTCCATTAATTTGCGTTTGCTTACTTTGAATAAAGGATTAACCTTATCCCTTTGCTTGTCTGTTTGATTATATTATTATTATTTATAAATATTTATTAATATCTTTTGAAATATAAAAACTATTATCCTTCACTACTTTTTTATCTTAATATTAGAGGTTTTGATAAGCTTTATGCCTTTGGGATAATTGGTATTGATTATAAGTTAAGTTTATGGTTTGAATGCATTCATCATTTCTTTACCATGGTTTTGTTGTGGTCCTTCTTTATAATTTTCTAAATTTTTGTTGATTTTCTCTTTATATTGTAACGTCCTCCTCGTTACGACAAGAACTCTTTAACAGGTGCAAATTTTATTTTTTTTGTTTAAGGTGTGTGCGCGCGTGTAAAAAGGAACAGACACACTTGACTCTACGTCGCCACCCGATGACTAACAAGACGCAACCACGGTGATCACATCAAGAAGACATAAGGCACACAACAAGTAACTGCAAGCATTAAACGACTTATTGTGTTATGTACAGTACGAACATAGATGGAAGAATCCATAGTAGTAGATTTTACTATTTTTGCACAGGAAAGCAGGGCGTTTAATCTTAGTTCTCTACTCTGGAGAGAGAGAATGTTAGATAGGCTCCTAGCCGACTGGTCAGGCAGAAACTAGTAATCTCTGTCAGGAGGTCGCAGTGGTGGGAACTCTTCCTTTAAAGAGACCGAAACTACTGATATGACCTTAGAGGTGTGTCACAAGAGTGGAAACCCTTCCTTTAAAGGGCCCGAGACTCTTGATACGGCATTGGATTCTTTACACAAAAATAATCACACACACAAACTTATATACAGAGCGACTAGATTTATCAAATCGAAGAGTCTGGTATCATACAACTGTGAGTTGGGACAATTCCAATTATAGTATTAACCCTGAAATTAATTAACAATCTCAATACATCCTATATGTTACATATATCATAAAATCACAATAACATTATCTTAACAACCTCACATCTTATGTTATAACAACCTTGCAACTAAAACATCAATCACCAATCACATTACTTCTTGTATGCTACCAATGAAATGAAGTTACAATAACTTTACCATAAAATAAATCAACATTACATTTATATTACCATAACCTTGCCAATGAATTAATAATAAAAAGAAATCATTACCGTAGCATTT
>SNQJ01S0101799.1:4411-35091 GCA_010110895.2 Picea sitchensis
CATTGTGCCTCCAAGGACACACTAAGTGAGCTGGACTTTGCTCACATCTGCAAGTGTGTATTAGGACGACAACATGGTCTACCTAGAATAATTACAGTAACCAGGAAGAGACCAACATGGTCCCATGATACTTTGCAGGATATAAAGGGGGATACAAATATATGGCATTGATGAGCCATATCATGAGAAGGAGTAGATGGCTCCACCAATGGTGAGGCAAGTGACCCCACCAAGTACCAAATCAGAAGGAACTAGAGTTTAGAGGGAGTTAACCCTCAGGATCTAATAGGGAGGATAAACCTCCCCAGGATAGTTCATAGGAGCATGTAGACTCATAGTGAGCCTGATCTCAGAGAGAGTTAGTTGTTTAGATACTTTCATTTAGAAATCATTCCTCCTTAGATTGAGATGGGATAGACAGACGTCTTCTAGGAATGACAGACATGAAACTAGATTGAAGCTTCAAAGGATTCAAGGAGACATGAAACCTACTAGGGGGATTCCCTTGTTTCAATGATAAAGGAGGAAGCCAGTTAGAAGGAATGGGATATGGATTCTTGCCTTGGTTCCAAAACCATAAGTGAAGTCAGTGATGACTTCCAAGTTGATATACATAATCAAGCATGCTGCAGATGGCAACATAGAGATGCACAAAGCTTGATCTATGGCTTGAGGATTCTCCCAGCAAGAGGGAGAAGATTATGACGAGACATTTGCTCAAGTAGTCAGAAGAAGTGTACATAGATAAACCACAAGAGACATGGGCAGGAGTCTCATGTATGCATATTAAAGAAGGATTTGTTTGGGCTTAAGCATGCACCCAACACATGATATGCCAGATCATATGATTATTTGATGAGCTCAATGATGGTTTCCCATTGATCCTACATGTGGATGACCTATTTCTGATAGGTGATGAGAAGCTCATAGTTGGGTGCAAGAGGGAGCTTGTTTCCGAGTTCAAGATGAAGGATCTAGGTTTGATGCATTACTTCTTGGGATTGGAAGTGTGGCAGAGATCATATGAGATTTTCCTTAGCCAAGGAAAATATACTATTGAGATTCTACAAAGATTCAGGAGGATGGACTGCAAGTCCATGATCACACCCATGATGATAAATCTGAATCTCTTGAGTGACAAATCATTGGATTTGGTGGATCCCATGATGTACATACAATTGATCGGATCCTTGATGTACCTGGTTAACACTAGGCCATACATATGCTTTGCAGTGAATACCTTGAATCAACACATGGTTGAACCTAGACAGGTACATTGGATGGAAACAAAGCATATGTTGAGGTACCTTCATGGTACAATTGGATATGGATTGAGATATGTATCAGGTGGAGATGTGAAGCTGCAGGGATATACAAACTCTGATTGGGCAGGGAGTGTAGTGGATTGGAAGAGTACTTCTGGATGTTGCTTTAGTCTGGGATCATGCATGATCTCATGGTCGAGTAGGAAACGAACATCAATGGCACTCAATACTTTAGAAGAAGAGTATATCGTAGAAAGCGTGGCAAGACGTGAAGCGATGCAGTTCCGAAAGTTACTAGATGGGATATTTGATCTAGAGTTGGAGCCAACTTTGATACATTGTGACAATCAAAGTTGCGTGAAGCTTACCAAGAACCATGTATTCCATGACAGGTCTAAGCATATAGACATCGAATATCATTACATCTAGGACATGGTGCAGAGAGGAGTTGTGGAACTCCAGTACATATCCATGGACGAGTAGAGAAAAAACATTCTTACCAAGGCCTTATCAAAGAGTGAAGAATGAGTACTTCAGGGACAAGCTTGGAGTGTTTCCGAATGTCCACCCTTATTAAGAGGGAGGTGTGTTGTTTATTCTCATTCTGGATAACCCCTCTGGCCAAGGGTTCCTCGGATTAGTCATGTGAGGTGACTAAGGGGGAAATGCACTGTAGGACCTGTTAATGTTTATGCCATTATTATAGTTCTTTTCATTTCAATAGATAACAACAATATAAGAACAAGATCATTGAGAAATACACATTCACAAGAGACACAACATTTATTCTGGGAAACCCTCTAGGGGAAGAAAACCCAACAAAACTTCCTTATCATAGATTGTCAATACAATGTCAAGAGATAACTCAAACCAATACAAAAAGTCCTCTCCAAAAGATGCACCACTCTTCTCTCTCTCTACAACTGGTAAGTCGAGACTTGCTTCTCAGAATGAGCAAGTGAGTTGTGTGTCAAAGTGAGGCGCTGACCTCTCTATATATACAAGTTTGGCACGTGTGAAGTGTCGCTTCACTAGCAGAGACGACTTCTCAATCTGGGTGGGTAAACCCACCTTTATTATATTTCTAGGTCTCAATAATAACTGCTGGGGTCGACTTATTATTCCGCCTATTATAATTGTTTGTTGACCAATCCACAAAAGGGAATTTGGTCCTAATACAATAACCGACATGATCAATCCACAATGGGGATTGATCCTATTAATAATATATCAATACTAGTAAGAATACTCTTTGCAATTACTTTATTTCAACACTCCCCCTTAACAAGAAGGGTATTCTTCAACAACATCAGGTGAGAGAGATCTGCATCATCAGTGGCATCAAGAGGACAATATCGTCAATATCATCTTGGAACATTGGCTGGCATGTCTACGAGTCATCAGAAGTTTTCTTCATCGGCAGCATCATCATTCTCAAAGGAATGTCATCATCATCTGCATCAATATGTATTAGTATAAAAACTAATACCTCATCAAATCACTAGGCTGGCCCATCACAGTACTTGAATGGCTCTATGTCACAGCTGTTAAGCTGGTAGCTCAGTGCAAGTCACATCTTGCTTTACGTCTAACAACTAGTAGCTCATTGTAAGTCACATCTTGCTTTACTTCTAAAAAATAGGTCAGAAGTTAAGTATACATCATCTTGTTTTTATCGCTCTAACAACTGGTCAAGTAAGGAACATATTGTTTTTACATCTAACAGTTAGGTCAAAAGTAAGGAACACATCAACATCTCTTTTTATGTCTAACAACGAGGGTTAGCTAAATGGAATCATCTTGCTTTATGTCTAACAATCCAGGTCAAACATGGAATCACACATCATCTTTCTTTAGAAAAGTCTAACAATGAGGTCAAGTGAATCACATTATCATCTTTTCTTTACTGCCTAAAACGGTCGAAGTAAGAACATCTTGTTTACATCTAAATTACCGAGGTCGGGTTAGCAACACATAATCTTTCTTTACTGCCTAGTCAGTCAGAATGTAAGGGCAACTCATTCTTATCACGGCTCTAACAACTAGGTCGGGTTAAAGGAATCACACATCATCTTGCTTTAATGGGGCTCTAACAACGAGGGTTTTAAGAAAGGAATTATATATATCTCCTTTCGGAGGGTCCTGATCATACCTGCTGATCTCTGAAGTGTTCAAATCCTACGAGAGGCTCATTCAACATCAACAACTCCTGTCGATCCCAAGCAACATCAAGGCCCTCCTCCACCATGCCTGATGTAATGAGGAATCATGTTTGAACTGAACAGATTCTCCACATTCATGCAACTCCTGCCACCATGGACTGAAGTTTGCTCCATCCCCAGTCAGGACCAAACATTGAAGGCATAGTCAAGTCAGGCATCATGCGGAATACTCCGCCACGGCTGAGAACACTGATTTGCTTCCCACAATGATCACATCATCCCAAACCAAAATTAAATATCCGGAAGTGTTGCTCACAACGCCCCATCCAAATCAAATGTAACCATCATGGAACATGATCTCCAACAGTCAGATTCTATAATCATTTGTACCCTTGGCACCTCATCAAGTGGTTTTGTTTCACTGAAGTGAACACATGTCCTGTCTAAATTTAAACCCACCCAAGGTCAACAAAACAAATTGTCTGTTCTAATGCACACCAACCATCCAACACCCATCCAGAATAGGGTATCCATCAAATCAACGGGCATTGACCTTAGCTCCAGCCTTTACCTGGCAGTGGGTCTAATGGGTATCCAACATGTCACAAACTTCAGATTTCAATACCTTGGCTAAGGAAGATCCCTCTGCCCTTCACCCTGACCAGAAATACTTGAATTATGTCCTCATCCCCAAATTCTAGCCAGCATCTCTATCCCATGATGGAGCTCTTCTCCCAAGAATAAGCTCATCCACATACTATGGGACACTCATCCATTATCCACACCTGGAAGTAGGAGGATTGAGTCCTCACCTCTTGCAGTTTCAAGTCACAACAAACCGCCTGGCACCACACCAAGCCTCAGGATTGGCTCAACCTATGATTCTTCAATCACATGGACTCCTGTCCCCAACCCCTAGCTGCCCAAGACAATCTCCCCTGACACCCCAGAAAGCCTCCCATGTCCCATCTGCAACTTCCTATCATCCTTAATGCAAGATGATGGTCTTGAATGAAGTATATTCCACACAAGAGCAACTGTCTCCTTTCTACAGTCCACTCCCTCTATTTGTGAAAATCCACTAGCCACAAATCTTGATTTGTAATTTTAACAATTTTAATCACCAAATATGTTTATTTCTGGAGTCATTTTGACCATAACACATCCTACTTTTATTAGAAACCATTTCCCATACATCATTATTAGTGACTAGGCCTTTGTTGTATTTTCACATTCCTTTGAATAGCTCTTCTGAAGTGTAGTTTCCTCATCAGTAGATTACCAAAGGAATCTGAGAATTGATTTTGGTCTCTTTTCACTCAGCCCTCACATTCCTTAGGGAACACCATACATTCTCCTTGAATAAGCCTCTCAAGCCTCCCAAGCAAAGACTTTCTTTATGGAGAAGGCCTGGCCTCTAGAGGTCTTTGAACCCTTATATCATGGTCTTCATGAGTTTCCTCACTAAGTTTACTACTCCTCACTGGTTCTGAACTCTGAACTTCCTTCACTTGATTCTATAACCTCAGGAATTTGGGTTCTCTTCTATACTCTGCTTTTGTATCTCTTGATTTCTGCGGCTGCTTCTTCATCAAAATGTCCCTTGCTTAACTTTAATTTATGGTGGACTCTGTATGGGATTCTCATACTTTGAGACCCTAATGATCCCACAAATATTCTCTTTTCTAGGGTCCTGAACTTGTTTTATTTCTTCTGAATGTGAAGGATTGGAAGGAATCAGAGTTTGAGATGGTTACTCCTCCTGCTTTTTCCTGAATATTTTCCTCTGTATTAAACCCAAGGTGCACTATGGATAATGACATGTACCATAAACAGAACTACCATTTGTTGCTTCCATCTATATACATAGGGAAGACCCCTGATCGCTTGAACGGTCTTAGAGTCTACAATTGTTTTGTTCTTCCTCACACCTGCCTGGTTGAGGGATTATAGGAGTAGGAGTCCTCTGATCCCCAAACATCTCTTAAGTTCACAAATCCTTGAGGTATATTCTCCATTATTTGATGATATCTTTTTGAATCTCTCCTTCTAAAGATTCTTATCATATTTTGAATTCCTGAATTTGTTGAACACTTCATCATTAGATTTCAAAAAGAGACTTAGTTTCATAGGAATAGGTTTACCAATAAAATGATACATAGTATACATACCCCACAATGGAGATGATGGTATTAATACATACTCAGTCCAATGAATGAGTTCCATTTTACTCCCCTTCTCTGCTGTATCCCTTGTAAAGGGTTTCTTGATGTTCTTCTCTTGTGACGCACATCCATTGCATATGCCTTCTTGATCAACCTTGAGTTCTGGTAAACCTATGATAGCTTTGCATATGTATGGTAGCACCTTGTAGTTTATGTGGGCCAATATTCTATGCCAAAGTTCGCATGAGTTTTCAATGGCATGGGTCATGGTAGTCTATGGGTGACCCTTTAGCTTGTATAGGCCATTTTCTTCATTTCCAATGACGATTGCTTCTTTTATGTTTTCTCCTCTAGCCCACATAAGCACTTCTCCATCTATGAATGCAACTCTATAGCCTTTCTTATCTAAAGATGATATGGAAAGTAAGTTCTTATTCAAGCCTGGTACATAGAGTACGTCCTTCATCGTTATTGAGTTTTCTGAATCTAGCTTGTAGTTTGATTCTCCGACTCCCTTGATGGGATATTGGTAATCATCTCCAAGTGTCACTTTCTGAGAAAACTTCTTTTCTGAAATACAAGAGAGAGTACTTCTCTTACCCGTCATGTGCTTTGATGCACCACTATCAATGAGCCATGTGTCCTCTCTTGGTGTTACCGATCTTGAGAGGGCTGAGATCAAGACATGGTCCTTTCTCATCTTTGTAGGTGGATCTTCATATTTGACTATGTGGGCATGTTGCCTCTTGTGATTCCTCTTGTATTCTTCTTGTCTGACTGGACAATAATTCACCTTGTGTCCCATCTTATCACAATGATAGCATTGTATGGATGAGAGATCTCTTCCCTTGTGTTGTCCTTTCTTCTGAAAACTTATTGGATGAGATTCTTTGTTATTGAATTTGTTTGATGGTTGAGGCTCTCTACGAGTTTCCCTTTTGAAGTAGGGTTTCTTCCTTCCTCCTTTTGTATGAGTAGCTAGGGCTTGATCATCATCCCTTACTAGTAGTGCTTCACGGTTAGCTACCCTTGTCTCTTATTGGATGCATTCTTCCCATAGGCTCTCAAACTGCAGTTTCCCAAGGTCTTGTGAGACCATTTAGGGCCGTCATTACGAATTCATATTCATCTATGGTGTCTCCAATCGCTTTTAATTGTTCTTTAATCTCTGAGATTCTGGAGAAATATTCTTGAATCGTTTCTCCTTTCTGCATCTTGGTATTCTTCAATTGAGGTCTTAGGTTCATCTTTTGGTTGATGTTATTTCCTTCGTATAGTTTGCTTAGAGAGTCAAAAATATCTTTCAGAGTGTTCTTGGATGATACATACAGGATCAGGTGGTCTTTGATTGAATCTGCAATGATTCTTTGAGCCTTGATTGAGTCCTTATGATGCTTTTCTTTCTCTACGACATCTTCAGGTTCCGACACTTCTTCTTTGATGAATCTTGCTAGGTCATTCTCTGCAAGGATCAAACTGATCCTATACTTCCAGGCACGGAAGTTGTCTATGCCTTCTAGTTTCTCAACAAGCTTTGTGCTTGTAGACATTTTGTATTTGAGGCTATGAAAAATGACCAAAAATGAAAATGCTTAAAATCAAATTGGCCAAATGACCTCAAACATCTTGTTAAACAACTTCATAAGCTTAAGGTTGAAATATTTATTGGTTTCAATTTAAAGGCTAAATTATTATAATCTATCATGTATTTTGCACTACGTTTTTATGTGGCCAAATACATACTTAAACTAGGAGGAAAATATTTTATCAGGGAGGTCAAAAAATTCAACAATAGCCCTACCTTTTAAATAATTAATAAAAAATTGGATGCATCTATCATTGTCACGAGCACCAATGTTATCACATGCATTTGAAAATGTAGCGAAGAGATCATCTGTGGTGGTAACACCATGTCCTAAGAATTTGGGTATGTGATCTTTAAATTTTGGTGAAAGGGTAGTAGTTGGTATGATATTCGAAAAGGAGGATACATGCCAATGTGTGGCATCAACATCCACATCATATTGAAATATACAATTTTTCTTATTTTCCCTTTGCGGATTATTAGTTATTGTTATAGGATTAAGTAAATAAAATATGTTACAAATAGTAGCAGAACCAAAGGATTGAGGATTGGTATACCTGAAAGTAGACTGAATATATGAGGTGGAAGTCATAATTACTACATAATTAACCATAGGGATAAATATTTATGATTTGGTATCTAAAAGAGAAGTATTCACAAGGCTCTCAAAATGACCCAAGATACCTTCTTTGTCTCATCTTGATAATAGGCTCAACCTTGGTAGGGTCACCTTGGACAAGTGATCATAAACCAACATCACAAAATCAAGAAAGAATTAAACAAAACTAGGAAATTTTATCCCTTGCATCATCACCATTTGTGTTGATGCTCAAAATAGAAATTTAGGGATCAACATAATATTTTAATAAAACCCAAAGTCCTTACCTCAATGTATGTAAAAGGCATATCAACCTTGAAATGTGTGCAAACATAGTTGGGTAGGACTTCCTTGAGTGCCAAGTGGAAATTTAGAAACATGTATACTTATTCCTTATTTTTGGGGAGCTTCCCATCATTCTACCATCATTATGTCCATAATTATACCATCATCATAGGCTGGTACAAATTGTAAGATGAAGGAAGACAAGCTTGTGCAGGGGAAATATATTATACATCTACTGTGGAAATTGATACTGTGAATCCTTGTAAATCCCAACATTGATATTTTCCTAGCCAATATATGTTTAAGCCTAATAAGGGGTGTGGTATCCCAAGGGACTACATTGCAGAGAACGAGATCCACCATTTGGGTTGTGCATAGTGAAGGGGAAAAGAGAGTTGGTGATTGGGATGGTCATGTGAGTGATTAGGCCAAGACAAATAGTGGGAATTTGGTTAAGAGAGTCTTGTTTGTCTTTTTGGACCCATAGCCCCAGCATGGGGTTGGCATGTTACAGAAAGACTTGGTGCAACAATTCCTACAGGTGGGAGAAACATCCCATGTTAGTAGCCAGTTGGTGTAATTCATTGTTAAAGATAAGTGTTCTATTATATATGCTTATATATGTGTTCATGCTATTAATTACATGAATTCATGTGCTTAATTGTTCTAATGTTTTAATTAATGGATGTGCATTTATAATTTGAATGCTTTCATAAATCTTGTATGAGTTTGTATGCCATCTCGTATGCATAATTTTCTCATATGAAAGAAAAGAACAATTATATGGTGTCAGAGTTAATGGTATGGAAAAATTATGGAGATTGGAAATATATTCTGAGTAACCCACCATCCCAACATGTATTGGGGTGGTTGGGTGCATTATAATTACACCAATACTTTCTACAACAAGCCACCCCACGCTGGGGATATGAGTCCAAAAGGACTAATAAGCACTCCCTCAACCCAAATTATCTCTAGTATCATAACCTATTCACTCTTGCAACCATCCCAATTACTAGCTCGTTTTCCCTCTTCAGTAGACACAACCCAAAGTGTGAATCCCCTTCTCTATAATGTAATCCATCAAGATATCACACCCCTTTATGGGCTCCAACACGGACTTGCTAGGAAAATCTCAATGTTGGGATCCATGAGGATTCTCAATGTCAACTTTCACAAAAAAATTACAATTCAATCCCCATCACATGCTTGGCTCCATTCCTCTTGTATCTCATACCATGATAAAGTAATTATAGAATGAATAGTATAATGGACAACTTTCCCAATAAATAAGGAATAAGTATGCATGTTTTTAACTTACCACTTGGCACTCAAGGATGTCCTCCCTGACTATTTTTTCATGCATTTCAAGGTTGATATGCCTTTTACATAAGTTAAGGTAAGGTACTTTGGTTACAACAAAACATATTATTTCCAATCTTTGGCCCCTTTAGGCCCTGTTATCGCCCTCTTATTCCTATCTCGTGGAGTCACAACCCCCCATCATTTTAGTGCCCCTCATTTTGCATCCAATGATGCATTTTTTATTAATAAATTTAATGTACATCATTTACATTACTTGGCCCTTGGTCATTGTAACGACCCCTATGTTACAACATCAATGTAGGTGAGTACAATAGTGGTAAAAAAAATAAATTAAATAACAACAACAATCAGAACAAGTGTTATGCGACGTCAACATACTTAATAATACACATTTTATTCTCATATGCATCACAACACAACACAACAACAATCAAATTAAACATCACTATAACTAATAGATCATTTACATCACATAAAGATAACAACATATGTTTACCCACCCAACCTACCCTACAAGGTTAGGACCTTCAACACACATAATCAACGCGCAAGTCTAGAATTCATCTGATTGATTTTGACCATTCAAGGTCTTAGGACTGGGTGACTGTTCTGAGGAATGTGGAAGTATCTATTCTCATAACCAACTCTAATCTAGACTCATAACTAAATGTAACGATAAGGTACTTTAATCATAGCGGAATGTAATTCATTCAATGTGCAATGTACCTCCTTTACAACACAAGTATAAATGACATTAACACATACAATTTTTTTTTTTAAACAACTACTGAATTAAGATATGTACATATAAGATAATATCATAATGATCACAAATTAATATGTAAGTTAACAAGAGGTAAATCTATCTATATTTTATCAACGACATCATTCTTACTCTTGATGAGTCTCATGATAAAAGCTTCCACACTTCACTCATAATAAGACATTTAACATGTACATAACCTCAACTTATCAACATCACTTCATGTTAAAATCTAGTTACAATACCAAATGCATTTAAAGTGCACAATTATTATTGTAATTAACCTACACAACAATTCATAATAGTAAGATTATTAATATTAACTATTGACCCTTAATCGTTTAATAATAAAATTTAAATAAAAACTAATAAAATAAAATAGAAATTTAATAACAAAAGAGTATCAACCTGAAGGTAACTTAACACTAACAATCTATTACTATATTTCATCGCTACAAAAATAATTCTTACTATACTTGGAAATAATTCTTACAACTTCAACAAAATGATAACTAGCAACATCGATGATATTAATCATTCAAACGGATAGGGTTAAACCAATTAAATGTGTCTGTAAGTGCGTCGCTCATCAACAGCCAAAACTCATACAATTACTTGAATCAATTATTTTCTATTTTCGAGGGAGGTAAGTTCTAAACCGGACATCATGCTGCCAAGACGCTTGTGATACCGTTTGTAATTCAAGGAATCTAGTAATAGATTGTTTTAAGTTAAGTTATGATTCAATTTCTTGGTAGTAATAGAGTGTTTCCGTCATAAGTTATGATTCAATTTTCTATCCTAACACCTCTGTCATTTCAGAATACGCCTGGCTCAGAAATAAACTCAAGAATCTCGTTGCGCTAAAAAAATTAGAGAGAACTGTAGTTTCCAGATGGTGATTCCCAAGCTAGATACTAAAGATAACGAAAAATCACAGTACAAAGGTGTTTTACTTACAATTCCATGGGCGTTTTAGTATTCTCAGAAATAGCCAGAGGAAATTTTTTGTTAAAGAAGCTCAGTTCCTTACTCTCCATGGTATTTTAAGGTGGACAATTGGATACAAAGATCAAGCTTTAAGATATTTCCTTAAAACCATTTTTCTTTTTAATTAGAACTACTTAGTTAAGTTTTTAGGCTAAGGGTACAACCCAAGAAGCCGTAACTGGTAACTTGGTACAATGGAGATGATCAGAAAAAGGAAATGAATCCAAGAAGCCTAAGTCCAACAGTACTCTTTTCCATAATTTACCTCTCCCTGGGTTGAAGAAAGCGAACTACTGTCATGAATTTGTGTGAACCGAGTTCTTCAATATACAAATATTCCTTTGACGTCCAATCCATTAATTGTATTTTTCTTTTTTGTTTTCAACTAAGATTCCAAGGTTGATTCCAGAGAAGAGTGTTTACAGAACACACATCATGCTTAATCGCATCTCCAGTTTTGGATCAGATATGAAGACACAACCCATTTGGAGAATCCAGAAGTTTTAATGAAACCTTGGCTTGTACAGAAAAATGTTTAGTATCACCAGTGAAACTGAAGGATAAGGTTTTCATAATTAAGAGCGAGCTCTAAGTTTCAGAATTACGCTATGACAAGGGCGTATTCACTCTGGTTCAAATCTCTAAATATGCTTAGAACTATCGAGTATGAAAACAACAACAAAAAAACCGCAAAGGACCAAAGGATTGCGAACAAATACCAATATGCAGAACGTTTTCAACTAGAAGAGAAAACTCTCTAGGGCAACACTGAACTCATTTAGTTGAAAAATAATGCCAAACAACAGAACGTTAATATATAGGATTTGTTTTCATTTCGATCAATCAACAGTAAAGTCTGAATAGAACCAGATGATCGTGGACACTCAACATGGTTTCTCTATTAAAACGAATAAAAACAAATTAGAGATTAGAGTACAAATTAGTATTCGCACATCTACAGCAAAAATGTTAGTACAAGTAAGGTATTGATTCAATATTGTAATAAATTTACAATAACTCTAACAGAAGAAAAACAAATATCGTAGCTAAGAGATGATTAGTAATTTGAGGAAGATATCAAATTTGAATTCCGCATAATATCCTTCTTTTCACCTGCCAATCCAAGGATTTCACTGGTACCTCCCAGCCAACGTTATGAGTAGTCTTCTTCCCCCTTAGCCTCTCGAGCCACAAAGGGGTCAAGCACAAAAACCAGAAAACAATAGCTCCAAACTTGCCTCGCAAGGAAAAACTTTTACTCTTTCCTCAAACTTGGTATCCCAACTCTCACAAGTAAAATGCAGTCCAAAAAATTTTGGCACCAGGAAAAGTGAGATCCATTTCCCTTCTACCACATTTGTTTTATAGAAAAATCCTCAATGACACATGTGTTCGTGTATAATTAATTATCTTTTTAATTAATTTAATTAGTATTATTCACCCACACATTTGTCACCCTCTCCCCCAGTTGCACAAGCAATTGCCATTTTTATTTTATTTAAGAAGTTAATTTTCCCCACATTCTCCAATGTGTACCTATTTCCGCTCTTAGGTGCCTCTTTGTTCCCCAAATTCTCATTTAATGAGTGTCCCATAACTAGATCTTATTTAGAGTTGGATTAAGAGTCTTTTTTTAGTTAGACTTAGTGGTAGCTTGACTCAAGATATTATTCTATGTCTACACCTATTCTCTCATGTTTTATTTATTTTTATCTTAAAATCATTTTTATTTACTTCATGCACACATGCGCATTTTATCCAACCTTTAAATTTTAATCACCTTTTTCCTAGAGTTTGATTTTATCTCAATTCTTTTAATTTATTTAATATTTTTAATTAGTCCCTTAATTAAACTTAGACTCAGACTTAAGATTAGACTCTTGTTAAGCTTCTAATATTATAATTTACTAATTAATTAATTATTTTATTCTAATAGAATCTAATCATTTCAATGTTTTCTAGGCCACTTAGATTTATCGACTCATGTTTTAATTACGTGACGTTCCCTTCAAGACTCATTTACGTGCTCCAAGGGTGCCACTTTCATTTGAATGGTTTTGCAAGTTTATCTGACCCTTGGAGTCAACACTCCACTCGATCGACCTTGTGAGAGACTAAGGGCTTCTAAGGAATAAGAACTCTACCTTATTGCGCGCCCCTTAGAATCTTCGTGAGTGATTGTCTCAATCCGCCCTCACGACATTGTGGATCTCTTGAAATAGGTAATCGTTAACCTACAGTTCATACCATGGAGATAGTGCTAGTAGTTTGTGACAAGGACATTGCCACACATCTCCCTCAAATGTATGGTTTATGTGCATGGCCCCTCTACTCCTTATGTGATTTGGATTAACAAACATCGTCAAGCTTCCATCCACTAACAAAAACAATGTTAATAATCCATATGCATAAATCATATTGTAATCAATCATATGTCACATATGCAATAAATGAAATACTCAAACAAATACAATCCACTCCCTGACTCAATCTGGATTCCAAGGAAGTCCATTGATGGCATCAGCATCCATAACCTGTCATGTGTGTCACACACTCATAAAAACTCATCAATAACATCTGTCAATACATATACATGCTATAAGTCACAATAAATCATCATCATCATCATATATAACCCATAATCGAAACGAAATCACAATATACCATAACCGGATCACTTGCATGCAAGTGTCCTCAAAGAATATATAAATAAAAGTGTGCTCAATAGAGCAGGATGTTCTAGTCATATTTTTCAGCTTATATCCTAAATCACATATTTACATTACATTACATTTTGGGGGATCAAAACTAGGGTGTTACAAATTAAGTGTGAGAAGCATCAAACAATGAAGAACCTTAGAAGAATCTAGACCCATATTGTCTAGAAGAAACATACACACTTGGATTGATTAGTAATATAGGATTGAACATAAATATATAGACATAAATGTAGATAAACAAATAAACCTTCAAAATGGAAGTGTGCTTATTTTCACCCTAATGCTTGACCTCTAATACAATCCATCCCATCATTATAATAATATGCCAAGCTAATTGAGATATTAAAACAACAAGAAATCAAATTTCATCTATAGAGAGTATACCTTCTCTTTTCTCTTTCCTATCTAGGTCTCGTCCTCTTCCATTTATATAGGCTAAGATGGTAGATGAAAATACATAAGTACCTCCTAAATATATTTTAATAGATAATCGTGAATAATAATATTAATTGAATGACTAACATCTGAAAATTCACTTCCTCAAGTGGAGACTAATGTCATCCAAGTAAAATAAGGCCCCAACCACTAGGATAGTGTGCACACATCTTAGTTTCAATGAGACACTTTTTTGGAGATTTATTTAAATAGGTGTCCTTCATTAACCATATTTAATAATTAGATTCGTTATATATATATATATATATATATATAATCTCAAAAATCTTATCAATCTTCATCATAAATACATGTCTATCATATCCAAAAATCATTTCATCTTTAGACAATCCATTATACCACAATCCATTAATATGTCTCTGTTAAGATATACAACACATCCATTATGCATGGAAATCTAATCCCACCCACTAATAACATTAACAACATGAGAAGTTACTATATCGTTCATTTTCCAAGTGGTAATCCCAATATGACTTGAAGATTCCTACCCTAAAATGCATATACAAAATTACCACTAGTAGATATGCAAGCTCATGAAATTGATAAACACTTAACAACCATGCATCACTCTTCATCATGCAAGCTATAATCAAAGAGATAAAGTAGCATGTGATATCAGACTTGTGAATTCTAAATGGAGTGGATGAGTGGTGGAAGGGAAGGGACGAGACATTGTTGGAAAGTAGATCAAACACCATGAACATCTTAAAATCATATAACCATCCTCAAATTGTTATCTATTACCCTTATTATGCAATCATCACAATCGGTTCCAGAACTATGTAAGGCAGTCAATAAAAGTAGCACTATGTACACTACAAGGAAAACACCTTGTAGCAGAGGTTTTTGTGGAGGTTTTTAGTGTTACAAGATTGAAAAAAAAAACTCCACTACAACCTTCGTTATTCGTAGCGCAGTTTTTAACAGATGTTCTCTATAAATGAAACAATTTGGGAGGGTGGGTTTTTTTTTTCAGTGCTTGTATTGGTAAAACGCATCGGTGTAGTAATAAGCAATTGGAATTGTGTGTACACAAAAATATAAGCATAGGTTATCTTATAATTATTATGCATAAGCTCTCTTATAATTATTACACATTGGTTCCATATTTTATGTTGTGTGCAACACCGATGCTTTTTGGGTTTGTGTATGCATCGATACATATTGTTTTTTGTATGCAACATCAATGCTCGCATAAATATTACGTGTAGAATCATTCTTTTTGTTTTATGGCACACTGATGCTCATATGATTTGTATGCATTGGTGCCTTTAGTACCATGTGCATCGAAGGATAGTGAAATTTCAAATATTTGAGGATAGATGTCGATGCTATTCTTTCTTACTAAGCACATATGTGTATATTATATGCAAAGCATCGGTGCATATATTATTTGTAAATAACTAATGCATATTGTAAATATTTGCACTATAATATTTTGAAATGATAAATATAATCAATTGTATGTTATGCCATTTAAAACAAAAATGTTTTTTCACAATTTTTAGCACTGATGCTTCAATGTAATTAATAGGCACCGATGTGTATAACTCATAAAAATGTATTATTTTATATAATATGACACATACCATTTAGTGAGATTAAAAGAATACAATGCACTGATATGTATGCATTTTAATTATTAATTTTTTTGACAAATTTTTAATTTATCATCTCAAAATCAAATATTTTTATAATAGTATTGTTTTTTGTATTTTTGTTACTATGTTTTCATATAATGATTGCATTAATGCATTATCCAATGGATTACACCTATGTTATTTGTAACAATTTAAATCATCCATATATTAATTAATTAACAACACAACCTTTTACAACATTCAACAATGCAATAAAATAAGAAACTCATTTTATTATATATGAATAAGAGACCCATCGTCATACAAAATGGGACAATGTAAAGGTCCACAACAATCAAAATGAAACCAATACATAATTGTTACATTTATTAGTAACATGTCCTCATGCAATTGAAACAGTGTGCTGAGTACATTAAACAAAATCTCTGATTTTCACAGACAAATATTCCAAAACATAAAACTTGTAGTGCCATTCAATTATATCGATTGACATTCATCACTTGAACTGTTATCATTGCTTGAGCTGCATGCATGCCTCATTTATTAATCAATTGTAAGAAATATCATACTTTGGTTATTTAACATAATTCTTTTTTGATCAACTTGTTTTTTATGTTCCACATATTCATGTTCCATCTATAGACATAGAAATAAAGTGTAATAAGTATATCTACATTTATATATATAGTAGAATATACATGTTTGCGTAAAACAAAATGTACCATAGCAGCGAGTGCTTCATAAAAAATACATATTCTTTTTAATCATGCTACATGTCATCTCTCTATCTCTCTTATGTTGGTTGCACTCCATACTTTATTTCATGCATGTTTAATACGCCATGACAAAACACAGTCTATATAATTAATACGAAGGTTTTTTTTTGTTCCATTAATTATAAAAAAAAATGAAGTTAAACAACATAGTTACATAAAAATTATTCAATTAAACCTTGATACTTCAACATATAATCACAACCCATACTTAACCCAATGTCTATCAATTCATCAGTTGGATCTTCTTTGTATGTTATCACCTATTAGAAGACATCCATGGACATGTGTAAATTAATTATTTAAATATAAAGGTCACAACAAACATGAAATCTTAAGGATGAAAACATAAATACACACAAACTTTGCAATCAACCATTTTATTCCTCGTCATCCTTCTTATGTGCTGAATGAGTTCCATTTTTTATTTTTTTTTGGTATTAAACAATTGAAAATTAGTATTTCATGTGATAATTAAATTATATGTACATAAAACAATAAATGAATGATTGCACACCTCTGATACACGTTGTTTTTGGGATGGCTCCTCCTACGATGCACTTATGTTCATTTCTTTTATCATCTCATTGTACACATTTTTAGACATCCCTACTAGCATGCATTAGTTTTTCCCCTCGTTTTTTTTCTTGAATTTTCATAATCTTCTTGAAAAATGAAAAAGAACAATAAATTTTTTTAAAACGACATGAAAGTTAATATAGAAAAAAAAAAATTGGTAATTTTTGGAACATATTATAGAAAAGCATGTTTAGTAATAATCATTTTTAAATGATTCTTTTTTGTTATTGTAAGTTTTTTCTATTGCAAGTCTCACGGGTCTCTTTGAACATTGCTCAGGAAACACTTCATGTATTTTATGTATAACCTAATTCTTGAAGTCATTGGATTGATTTTTGTATTGTAAGTAGAAAGTATGTCTATACATTCTTTCCACTATATCCCTCAAAGTTTTATAAAACACTTTTCCCCTCTCGTTAACTTCTAGTACCACTCTAGATGAACTAAGGACCAAGTCATTATCATTTATATCCTTCATAATTTTTATCTTCTTAGGACAACATTATGTTCCCTTGTTATCAGTCCCTGCACAACATTAAACAAATGTGAAATCGAGTGTTTAAAACATTTTAGCGATTAAATTTAAGAAATTCATTTTTGGTAAAAAAAAAAACTTCATGTTGATTACCTTTTGATCCATATAATTCCTCTCTTTGCAACATTTTCATAAATATTTTACGCTCTTTTGCACTCATATTGCGAATAATATTATCACTTTTTTTTTTCTCTGCATGACACGCCTTAACTAATACACATCACTATCAAACTGAAACAACTTGCCTTTTTCTCTTGTTGGGATGAGATACAATATGCCACGATGCATTAATAATATTTATATGCATTGATATATGATTATCATGCTCTTAAGAAATTGAAAACGTTTTGTTTACAAATTGTTGTATTCACATGGTGTTTGTAAATTGATAGAAACATCGGTGCCTAATTATTGTTTATTGCGCATCATCAAACTTGTGAACACATTTAAAACATGGCACTTTCGATATTAAAAAAAATGTTATTTTCAGTTTAAACTAAGCGGTGTTGTTGATAGGAACATGTGCACTGATGTGCTATTCCTGTACAGTGCACATAACAAACCTCAAAAGTGTTTTTTTTAAAGAAAACTAACAACAACCGGGTTTGGGATCCAATGCAATGAGTGGTCCCATTGTAATGGATACCCGAATCCCCATTTATAAGTAAATAAACCTTATAAAAATATATTTCTTAAAAAAATATCATTATGAAATATAGAGAGGGAAAGCAAGAGAAATGAAAAGGATGTTAGGGATTCTAATACTGAAGGTAACTATGAAACCCTTTTATTTTTTGGAGAATGCATTGAAATTTTCTTGAATAAAAAGGGGGAAATATTGAGATGATCAATAGAACGATATCATATACTTGAAATTACAGGGGATAGGAAGGTTTACAACGAAAATTACAGGGACACTCCTCCACCGAGAAGATTCAAATTTCATAATCAACGACCGAAATAAATAGATAGGCCTCAAGAAGAAGAAGGATTCATAAGAGTACCTCCTTTCAGAAGATCTTCAAATCCTAGGTATCAAACTTTATTTTTTGGTTTATTTTATGCATGTAATAATATTGGACATAAAGCTATGAATTGCAGAGATAACACCAGGAACATAAACAACTTTGAAAGTCATACACAAAAGGGTTATCCAAGAAGGCCTAGTGAAACACAGAGAAGAAATTACAATAGGTTTGAATCTTTGAGCACTGAAGTGGAATGCTACAAATGTAACAACTTTGGACACATGGCCAAAGATTGCAGAATGACAATCCCTCCTAGAGAACCTTGACAGAACAACAACAATCACAGTCAGGAACCTCAGAAAAGGACATGGATAAGAAATCAGAATCAATATAGCAATGAAGAATGCACACTCGCTCTACAAGATAAGCAGAAGAAACGTGGCTGGTATGTTGACAATGGTTGTTCAAAACACATGACAGATGATAGAGACAAGTTTCTTACATTAAGAAGGGAAATATATGGATCAGTCTCCTTCGAAAATGATGATTCAGCTAAAATCATTGGAAAATGCACAGTGGGAATTGGGAACAAGAATACCAATGAAGAAAATGATCTACTAGTAGAAGATATGAAACATAATCTTCTAAGTGCAAGTCAAATGTGTGACCAAGGTCATAAAGTTACTTTCGATTCACAAAAGTGTGAGATAAGAAAATAAGGTTTAGGAAAATTGATTGCAACAACTGCGAGAACTTCAAGCAACAACATATATGTATTAAGTGAAATTGGAAATGAAAAGTGTTGCCTAGGAAAAGAATATGAAAGTTGGTTGTGGCACAGAAGAATGGGTAACATACATTTTGATAACCTTGTCAAAGTCAACAAAAGGGAAGCAGTTAGAGAAATGCCCTAGATCATGAAACTAACCAACACTTTATGCAAGCATTGTCAACAAGGAAAGCAAACAAAGACCAGGTTTAAATCAAAAGAATATTCAACGACAAGAACACTATAAATTGTGCATACTAATCTAGTTGGACCAACTACAACAAAGGGTTTAAAAGGTGAGAAATACTTTATGTTATTAGTTTATGATTATACAAGAATGACTGCAGTTTGCTTTCTCAAGAATAAGTCAGAAGCTTTTGAAAACTTCAAGGTCTGCAAGGAAATGGTTGAAAATGAAATGGATTCAAAAATCAAATGCTTGAGATCTGATAATGGAGGAGAGTTCACTTCAAAGGAATTTATGGACTACTGCAACATGCATGGAATAAAATGACAATTCTCCATTGCTAGGACACCTCAACATAATGGAGTTGTTGAAAGAAAGAACATGGCAGTACAGGAAATGGCTCGAGCAATGCTAATGGATTCCAAATTGACAGATATATTTTGGACACGGGAAATGCATACAACAATTCACATTCAAAACAGAGTAATGCTCAGAAACAACACTGACAAAACTCCATATGAGCTATGGAAAGGAAGACAACAAATGTGAAGCACTTCAGAGTTTTTGGAAGCAAATGCTACATCAAAAGAGAAGATGGCAGAATGGGAAAGTTTGACTCTTGTGTGGACAAATGAGTACTTGTTTGGTTACTCAAGTACAAGGAAAGCATACAAGTATTACAACTTGAGATTGAACAAAGTTGTGGAAAGAATCAACGTAAAAATTGATGAAACAGGTAGACAAGAATTAAAGGAAGAAGAAAATGAATCAATGGAACAACTTTATGAAGAAGAAGCATAATATGAAGAGGATCCGACAGAAGTAGAAGAAAAAGTTCAATAAGTGCCTCTAAAGACACCTAGAAGATGAGTACAGAAGAATCATCCTTTAGATCAGATTATCAGAAACAAAGATGCAGGAGTTGAGACTAGAACAAGAATTTGTTCACTAGAAGAAACACACCTAGCACTCTCATCTACAATTGAACCAACCTGTTTTGAAGAGGCCAGCAAGGATGAATTTTGGAATAAGGCCATGGATGGAGAATTGGATCAAATAGAGAAGAATGACACTTGGGAATTGGTTCCAAGACCAAAGGATAAGAATGTGATCGACACAAAGTGGGTATATAGGAATAAATTGAATGAATATGGACATGTTACAAGGAACAAAGCTAGATTGGTATGTAAAGGATATGCACAGGTTGAAGGAATCAACTTTGAAGAGACATTTGCCCCAGTTTCTAGAATGGAAGCAATCGATTGCTTTTAGATTATGCTTGCTCCAAAAATATTAAAGTGTATCAGATGGACATAAAATCATCTTTTCTAAATGGGGAACTTGAAGAAGAATTCTACATTGAACAACCAGAAGGATTTCAGTTGTTAGAGAGCACAGATTATGTGTGTAAATTAAAGAAGGCCTTGTATGGTCTAAAACAGGCTCCTAGAGCATGATACCCTAGATTGGATAAATATCTATAGTAGGCAGGGTTCAGAAAAGGAAGTGCAGACAACAACCTCTACATCAAGGTAACTCAAGATAGTATTTTATTAATTGAATTTTATGTTGATGATATTAGTTTTGGAAGTACTGATGACAGGTTAAGCCAAAAATTTACAAAGGACATGCAGAATGAATTTGAAAAGTCATTACTTGGAGAACTATCCTTCTTTCTGGGTCTTTAGATACGTCAAAACAACCAAGGAATTTTTATTTCTAAAACCAAGTATATTAGAGAAATGCTAAATAGGTTCAGAATGGAAGATTGAAAACCAGTTATCACTCCCATGCAAACCAATTGCAAGTTGAGAAAAGATGATGATTCAAAATCTACAGATCAGAGGCAATACAGGTCAATGATTGGTAGTGGGCAGTTGAACAGGTGGCACGATTTCAAACAAGACCAAAGGAATCACATGTATTAGCAGTAAAGAGGATTTTCAGATATCTCAAAGGAACATAAGAGTTTGGATTATGGTATCCAAAAGGAAAGGATCTATCACTTATTTCCTACACAGATGTATATTGGGCAGGTTGCATTGATGACTGACGAAGCACCAATGGAGAAACATTCTACTTGGGTGATTTTTAGTATCATGGCTAAGCAAGAAACAATCATCAATATATTTATCTACATATGAGGCATAGTATATTGTAGCAACAACATGTTGTACACATGTTCTATGGATGAAACAAACTATGATAGATATATAGGTTGAGTATGATGAGCCCATTCCAATCAATTGTGATAATACAAGCGCGATCAGTATCTCAAATAACTTGGTGATGCACTCCAAGATGAAGCACATTCCAATCAAGTATCACTTTCTATGGAAACAGGTTGCAGAAAGAACAACAGAGTTGAATATGTGGGAAAAAAATAACAAGTGGCATACATTTTTACAAAACTGCTTCCACGGGAAGCCTTTGAGTATCTTCGCTAGAGACTTAGAGTTATTTCTACTCCAAAATGAATTATTTTGAATGCTTATCTTATATGTATTAGATGTACATGAGGAAGCACCATAAAGATGATAGTTTAGGTTGGGAGATCAGACAAGTCAGTTAGGGGGATTAGACCCGAATGGAAAGATACATTTTCCATTGATGACAAAGGGGGATAGATTTATCAGATGCAGAGGACAGAGGCATGGTTCCAGGGGAACTTTGGTCATAGAGATGCATGCATGGTTCCAAGGGGAGCATGAGTGATATGATTTCATTATTGCATTAGAGTGTTTCCATCAATGCCAAAGGGGGATATTGTTGATTAATTGGGTTGGTTTCCATTGATTTGAACCATTGAAGAAAGTCCAGTAGCGAATTTCGGTAGCACGAAGGTTTGGGTAATGGACACAAGTTTTTTTGATGTATAATGGTATGAGTTTTTATATATTTGAAGGTAATAATATTATATATGGATAGTACATGTCATGCCATTTATGGTGGTATGTGGAATATCACATAACTCCTCATGGTTTGAGAGTTATGGCCTTACGAAGTTGGAGGACCCTCATTTGTTGACTTGAATCCCCAAAAGGTCAAAGAAGTCAAAGTGCTTGCAAAGAAGAAATTATTTAAATAATAAAGTGAAGTGACAAAGTCAAAGAGAATTATTTAAATAATAAAGTAAAGTGACAAAGCCAAAGAGGATTATTTAAATAATAAAGTGAAGTGACAAAGTCAAGGAGGATTATTTAAATAATAAAGTAAATATTAAACTATAGAACTTTCTAATTATGGAAGTGGTTATAAATGGATTAACTATGGAAAGTGGTTATAAGAATGTTAACCCTAAAAAGAGGAAAATGGGTTAAGTGGTCAAGTGGCTATTGGATACATGGACAAGTGGCAAATTGGAAAAATTTGGACATAGGTGACTATGTGGACAAAGTGGCCTAGAAGATGCTTCTAAGGAAGCTACTTGGAGAGTATAAATAAGAGGAAAGGCTCTCTCATTTTAGTTACACTTGAGCATATTGAATATCTATAGGTGACTGAGGTAACCAAAGGATATATAAGCCAAATTTCAGAGGGAAGGTGAAGTAAATAAGGCTGAAATTCAAGGGAGGATAAATTATTTTGATGATGTTTTCTAAGGTATGTTATTTACATGTCATCTAACCATTTTCATAATAACATTTTTTCTAGAATGATTCAAACCATGAAATTGGGAGGACATTGAGGAAACATATCCAAGTAGCTGTGGTATGAATTTTAGCTTGTGGGTCGTATTTTTGGAGTTACACTCCGTGGAAAATAGGGTTTGTGGCTAGTCCTGAAACTAGTCTAAAACAAGTGTTTCAGGTAAAAACGTCATAACTTCTTCATAACAGATACACATTCAGTAAGACCAAATGTGTTGGTTAGAGTACAGTCTGTAATATTCTGTGAAAAATTTCCATACCCATACAATAAATATTCCGTGCGGGGCAGGCTCTACAAGTTTGCTCTCTAGAATAAGCCAGAATTCAACAAGGTATGTCATTTTTGCTATAACTCCTTTTCTGAGAGGTTCCAAGTAGTGACACATGGATGAATTGCATAAGACACACTGAAGAAAATTGTGTACTATTTTCATATCTTTATTCATTACAGGTACATAATTATGATTATTTCAAGTTAGAGTTGTTGACTAATCCAAAACTAGTCATATGAGACTAAAGTAAATTTTGATGAAAATGATAGTCTCTTGTTGTTAAAGTTAAGGAAGGTTTGCAGGTTGAGGTACAGGTTGGTGCATGGTTGATGCACTTTTTTATGATACAAGTTGATTACAGGTTGTTTGGTACAGGTTGGTGCATGGTTGATGCACTTGTTTATGGTACAGGTTGAGGTACATGTTGATGCATGGTTTAGGTTATTGGTACATATTGTTTGGTGCAGGTTGATTGGTACAGGTTTACAACAATATATATCACAATGATAGTGTGACATTGGTTCCATCATTATACTTATATGTCAGGGCGGTTGGACGGGGCAAGGACAGGTGGTTGTAGCTACCTTTCGGTTGTATCCAAAGAACATAGGGGGTTGTAGTTGGAGAACATAGGGGGTTGTAGCCTCCTTCTAGTTGTAGCTATAGAATTGGGGAGTTGGAGCTTCCCTCGTGTTGTAGCCTGAGAAACTAGGGGGTTGGAGTCTCCTTCCAATTGAAGCTGGAAAACAAAGGAAGTTGGTGCTTCCAATGAATGTAATTCTTCAATACATATAAGAAAAAACATTCTGTGGTTTTCTCCTGCTTTGGCTTTCCATGTAAAAACACTGGTGTATTGTGTATGTGTATGATTGTTCATTTGTTCATTGTTTATTTACTCTGTAAATATTTGATGATAATTCTACATTGATATAACACTTGCATTATATGGTTAAAAATGATTAGATTTCTCTATTATTGATTCACCCCCCTCTTAGTAATCCAACAATAATGAATATGGTTTCATTTATAAACACATACATTTAAAAAAATTGAAAATCCCTCTCATTTTTTCGTTGTATATTTCGACACATTGATGAAAAAATGTCTGTTATTTTTAAGTAACTTGGTTTTTCAGTGTGTTATGCAGTTTATAGCGCACCGGTGTGGTTTTTAGATAAAAATTCACCGAGAAAAAAATTAATTCAGAAAAATAGAAATGCAAACATCCGTATTTAAATTTTGCAGAGGGAATAATGGAGGTCACTTTTCAGTGCCTCTCACAATTTATTGCATCAGTGCATCTTGTATATATAGATGCATCAAGGCATAATAATATAATTAGGAACATCATTAAATTTTAAAAGTCATTTGAAATTATGTTTGAAGTTAGATTGTTCTGTGCTTCCCAAAATTTATTTTAAGAATTTATTCACGTATTAATGATGATTTTGGCTCAAATGCAAGGAAAACAATTTATAATATGAAATGGCCAATCATTTAAATTCCATCTCATTCCATATGGTTGCAAGTTATTAAAGTTCTTCAAGTTCTCCCCCATCGATTGAAGTAAGTATAGATTTTATTTATAATTCAATTTTCTCATTGAATTTATGTTATGTGTGTACGTGCAATTGAATAATTGTTCATTGATTTTTGTAGGATCATGATTTGGGATCAAGTTCAGATGTGCGATATATTCCACCAGTCAAAAAAATTCGTAAGATATTATTAGGAGAAAGATATTGTAGACACATGTTTGATGAAAATGGAAAGTTGTTTTACCCTGCCAATCGTAACATGCCATCTTCCAGCAACCAACATGGGTTGAGGGTATTACACCATGAATTGGATCTCTTTTATGACACCCCAATAGTATGTGGTTGTTCAAAATGTAAAGGGTCTAATGACAACCCTCAATGTGTCACGTTGACTCATTATATTAATGATTGACTATCTAAAGTTGACGACTTAATTCCTCCCATTGCGTCCAAGAATTCAATAGTTGATATAGAAAAGACACATAAGAACACTTCCATATGATTCTTTTTTGAAATTTTGGAATCTAGATCAACTAATTTTCGTCTTAAATTGACCAACCCATCCCCTTATATTGAGTCAATGAAGAGTTCTAGTGAGCCAAAGTATGATATCAATACTACCCAAAACATCTCTACTAGGAGATCCAAAACATTATATGATCTTAGAGAAAAAATGTCCAAGTACACACCAAAGTTAGTTCAATTGTTAGAAGGTAGCGATGACTTCTCTTTTCCTATCCATTTGCAAAGTAAATATCAAACTTGATACAAATGATATTTGTATGGTGGTTAGACGCTTTCCATGCATGTGCCCAATGTTGGAACCAAATTCTCTTTTTGTGGTAATAGTTATATGATTTCCAAGTCTAAAATAGATGTTGCAAATCTTGGGTTGTTTATCCTTTCACATGTATCTATTCTTCCCAAACAATTAGTAGAACTTATGCCATTTTGTGGTTCTCTTTATAGTCATTCTGATTACTTGAATATTGTTAAAGAAAAACATAGAATTTCCATGTATAGTATGTGCATGAATGGTTATGCTTCTAGAAAATTTAACAAGAAAAACATGTTATATATCGATGGTCATCCACGAACTCATGGGGACATTGCAGGGTTCCTAAATATTCATAGGTACTCATTATTTAGTGAAAATTGTTTCTTTGAGGAACACTCCAATGACAAAGAGTTATTTATGAAAAGAAAGGCATCCAAATTTGTTGTTGTGCATGCAATACATAGTTTGTCTCTTGGTGATGAGTGGTTAATAAACTATAACTTTCATAGACCACCAACCGCTCATAAAAAACATCTTGCATTGGGTCTACCTTTAGATGTCCCCTTGAGGTGTAAGAAAAAGATAATTGATTAATTGTATTTTTGGATTTTCAATGGAACTAATGTAAATGTATTACTTAATTCAACAATTTTTTTATGAAGTGGTTGGTTTCATGTTTATTATTGGGAAACAAATTCCATGCTTCTAATAAATGTTTAGTATAATGTTTGAACATACTAAATTAATTTTGTTACTAATATTATTGATGTAATGTTCAATGTTTTTACAATCACTGCTATGACAATGAGTGTTTACCATCTACCATTGCACCCCACTACAATGTCAAATCATGAGCTTGCTATTAAATGAGCACAACTTGAAGAGGAAGCATACCAAGCATGGTTTAATCAACCACCTATTAAATTCCCACTACATTTTGAGTCACCAATTCAAAACCTCTACAATAACACTGGTTCTTCACATGTTGAGGACAAAGGAAATGATATAGAGGTTGGTATGGATGATTTCTTATGGGATACCCAAGCCATGGAGGGAATTTTGTTACATGCATTTCAACAAAATGAACTAGGGGATGATGATAATATCATTGATACCTTCTTCGAAAGCCTAAAATTTGCTTCCACCACCCCTCTCTTTGGACAGGGTTTAAGGTCTACCCAACCTGGGAAAACAATGTTACTGTACAACTTGAAAGAAATGTATGGTATGTCATACCTGTGCACTTTTGAGGTAACTAACCATTAAGTCCTCTAATTTTTTAAGGAATCTTTTCACACAATGAAGGAAGAAAATGGTTGATTTTATGCATGCTTAATGATAATGTACATATCTATTTCCCACTAATTGCAGGTTACTCAAATATAAGGTACTTCTGAGTGATAATGTTTTTATTTTATTTTATTTTTCTGATAGTTGTGAAAAGGAAAATAAAATGCTAAAAGTGATAGGTGTTAAGGACATATTATATCATGCACGTTCAAATGATTGTATTATATACATATACAAATATCCAGACAAAGAGGTATGTCCAAAATGTGGGCATGACAGGTACAAGAAATAAAAAAACAAAGGTAAGGCACATGGTCCTCCTCATAAGATATTGATGCACATGCCTATAATTCCAAGGATTCATATACGGATATATGGACAAAGAGCTATGTCCAGAATGTGGGCATGACATGTACTAGAAATAAAAAAACAAAGGTAAGGCACATGGTCCTCCTCAAAAGATATTGAGGCACATGCCTACAATTTCAAGGATTCAAAGGCTCTTTTATTGCAAACAATTAGTTGTGCTATAGGGACAGCATGCCCCACATAGAAGTGAGCCAGGATTTATGTGAATCCCAACAGATTCAATAGACATGCAGTATATAGAGGATACATGGCTTGATAAATTCAAGGATGAAGTATGGATCCTACAATTGAGAATAGTCAAGGATGGAGTTAAATTGTATTCTCTCAAAAAAAACAATTACTATGCATGGCCAGTGGTAGTGATAAATAACAATATCCCCCCATGGTTGTTTGTGAAGAATGGATATCTTATGTTGGATCTTATAGTCCCAGGTAGAAGACAAGTGAAGAGAATGTGTATCTACCTCAAATCACTGATTGATGAATTTAAGTAATCATGGGAATGAATACATGTATATGATGTATCAATACCTATCCAAATGGAGATGTATTTTACGTTTTATGTCATATTTTCACACACCATGCACAATTATCAAGGACTAGGAGTTTTCTTTGATAAGCATGTTGATCGGTTTGTTTATATCCGTAATGTTATTTGGCATGCATAATTTGGTGCAACTATATTTTTGACACAAAATTGCTATGTATACAATCACATCGCAAGTATTGTAACAAAAGGGTGTATGTAAATGTTATGGACCTTCTATAAAGGGCAGGTGGTCCAACCACCTACAAAATCCATTGTATGACTACTCAAGGGTATTCCTCCTAGAAGACCACCCTTATAGAAGAGTCACATCTTCTTTCAATCGTAAAATAGAGAGAACCCAAAGACCTAAAATAATCACACTAAAACATTGGATTAGGGAATATGACACAGAGAAGGAGAAGGAAATGACATAATTGTTTGATTCAAATGGGGAACCTGTGTTCGATGATCCTGAATTTTTTGACACCTATTTTGAGAAAATGTCCATTGGGATGAAAATAAAATTTGTATTTTATGAGCTTCCATATTGGGAGCATATTAATATTTCCCACTTACTAGATCCCATGCATATATTAAAAAATGCGTATCTTCTTTATGGAAGCACATATAATCAAATAAAAGTGACATACTGGTTGTTAGGAGAGATATTATTTCTTTGAAAATAAATACATTGGCCAAGAAAAGAAAGTAGATGAGAGTATGGTCATTCTTGGTATTTTAAAGAAGGCGATGTCCCATGGATTTTGAAGAAAGATGATATTTCTATGGCAAATGAAGTTGTATTGGGTCTGAAGACACCTTATTTATATGGGTCAAATCTACAATTTTGTTTCATTGTAGAAGGCAATTTTTCAAGGTTGAAATCACATGACCAACCTTCTAAGGGTATGTATGATGAATACATGATTCTTCTTCTATAGTGTCAATAAAAATATACTATTCACTCACAATTTTGTGGCAATTAATGATGTGTGTGTGTGTGTGTGTGTGTGTGTGTGTGTCTATTTGTAGTATTATTATTCTTTTTTCGTGTGTGGTTATGTGAACCATGACTTCCCACAAGACCTATGACATGCCATATCGAAATTATTTTCATTTGTATGTTGGTGCATCTATCTTTTTTACACTGACGTGCTATGTATACAATAACATCACAAGTATTATAACACAAGGGTATCATGTATGTAAATGTTATGGACCTTCTATAAAGATTAGGTGGTCCAACCACCTACAAAAGCCAATGTATGACTACTCGAGGGTATTCCTCCTAGAGTACCACCCTTATTGAAGAGTCACATTTTCTTTCAATGGTAAAAAAGAGAGAACCTAAAGACATGAAATAATGACACTGGAAGATCAAATTAGGGCATATGAAACATACTAGGATAAGGAAATGGAAGAATTGTTTGATTCAAATGGGGAACTTATGTTCGATGATCCTTAAGTTTTTGACACCTATGTTGAGAAAATGTCCATTGGGATGAAAAATAAATTTTTATTTTATGAGCTTCCATATTGGGAGCATATTAATATTTCCCACTTGCTAGATCCCATGCATATATTAAAAAATGTTTCATCTTCTTTATGGAAGCACATATCATCGAATAAAATCAATACACTGGTTGTTAGGAGAGATATTATTTCTTTGAAAAGAAAGGCACTAGACAAGAAAATAAAGTAGAGGTGAGGATGAGCATTCTTGGTCTTTTAAAGAAGGTGATGTTGCATGGATTTTGAAGAAAGGTGATCTTTCTATGGAAAATGATGTTGTATTGGGTGTGAAGGCACCTTCTTTATATGGGTCAACTCTACAATGTTGTTTCACTGTAGGAGGTAATTTTTTGAGCTTGAAGTCACATGACCAACCTTGTTAAGTACCAAAATTATCTGAATACAATCACCACACAATATATAGAACAATATAGAAAAATATACTCTTTATTATATCGAACCCTTAGGGTAGGGAAACACCATACAATGGATCCTATTATGGAAGAGATCATCTTCTGTTGTCTTGCCTCTTTGAAGGGGAAACCTCCTAATGAGATACACGCTCCAAATACAATACTTATTTGCATATCTCATTACATTGCTTGAACCCCTTTATATAGTGCTACCAACCACCTAAGAACATTTTAGAGGAGGAATCTTCCAGAAGCAAAACCTTCTAAGAAGCAAAATATTCTAAGAAGTCCTCTTACATTTATTATATCTAAATACCATAGTGGGTTTTATTTGATACTATAGTGGACCTAGTCCACCTTACATTGAATGGACTCTACTATTATCACTATGGTCCCTCCGACCCCCCCACTACCTCTCTAGCTACCTAACATTCCATCCCCCATATGAAAGTGTCTGTTAAGAATCAAACATCAATATAGCATGGAAAAACCTCAGGAAAAGTACTCAACGCCTTGAAACAGAGATAATTTCAGATAATAAGCCTCTTCGAGGGGGAAACCTCCTTTTACCCCACTTAAATGTTCAAGTACAAGATGAT
>SNQJ01S0101801.1:15868-27819 GCA_010110895.2 Picea sitchensis
CGGACCATGTGTGAGTAGTATGATACTCACTCTATCATTGAGGTAGTCACGATTGGAGTGGCACCAATACCAAAACTAGATGTAGGGTACTACACAAGTACCAGACTAGATTTATAAGTTTATTTAAGAAATTCAATTGTGATTATAGATATGCATATAGCCAGAGGAGAGAGAGAGAGAGAGAGAGAGAGAGAGAGAGAGAGAGAATTTAGTATCAAGGTTGTACCGTCCCATGTGGCATGATTAGAAAAATCTATAACCAATTCTTATGCGACTACCTACAATTTTTCTCTTAGTTATACATCCACTGGATCATAGCAAACATAGTTAGAATTGTGCATAGATGAGTAATTTTGAAATTATTCTCAAACAACAAAGTCATTCCATATATTAGAGTTTATTTCAATATAGAAAGTGATAACCAAATTTGTCTAACAATCAGAAGCATTCAACCTAGCTTCAATAAGTAGAGAGTGAATCACAAACTTATGTGGGTGTCAACCACTATGAGTGAGCATAAAAACCTAGACACTTAGCCCGCGACTGCTCGAATCCGTGCACATACTGTAGAGCACTGGATCATGCAAAAGAGGACTGATAATATGTTATAATTGTAATCAACTAGGGTACTTATCCCGCGACTGCCCGAGTTTGTGCACATACTATAGAGCACAGGATCATGCGATAGAATATTTTCCTCAACTAGTTGTGAAATGGCAGGCCAGAGGGAACCAAAACCAAAATCCAATTCAGAATGTGTAGAAAACATTAGTTGAAGAACGCAATGAAGGGCCAAGAATAATAGTTGTTACACACAAAAGAGCTAGAACAAGAGTTGATATGACGAATGGAGGGAAGTAGGTTGAGCAATGGGTAAGGAAGTCTATAGGGCCCATGCCAACCTTTGATCCTCAACAAGAAAATGAGAGATATTAGAGGGAAAGAAAAGAGGTACTTGGACAGGATTGGGGAGCATCAACATCATCTGCGCCTCATGTCGGAGATCGCACTGTATCAGAGAAACCAAATGGGAAGGTAAGCATGCTAAAAGAATTCTTGAGAAGTTGCATAGAGCTAATGAAAGATGAAACTACATTGAATACACTATATGAGATGATTGATCATTGCACGCAAGGAAGAAAAACTCCCATCTCACAAAGGGTGGTGAATCAGGTACTACGCATAAAGAGGATCAACAAAGAATTCAGATCCAGTGCACAAATTAGGGAATATGATGTGGATAATGTTATCTTGGACTTGGGGTCTGATCTGAATGTATTGCCTAAATAAACCTGGGAGATAATGGGAAAGCCCAAGCTATTATGGTCTCTTGTTCAATTAAGGCTCATGAATCAACACACAATAGTACCAATTGGTCGATTGACAGGAGTACTTGTGAACATGGATGGGGTGTGCAACGTGGTAAAATTTGAGGTTATTAAGATCATGGATGACAATCAACCATATATAGCATTGATGGGACTGGAATGGGTGTTTGATAATAAGGCGATCATAAACCTGAAGAGGAGGGAAATGATATTTGAAGTCAGAGATTTGAGAGTTATTACACCATTGGACCCAACAGAAGGAAAGAGATACATAGATCTAGCAAGAGGAAACGACATTGACAATTTATATAACATGATTGCACGGATGGAGGATTATGTAAATCCCACTGTAGATGGTGTGATAAGTTGGAGAAGTATCAATTCGTGTGCATTAGACTCAGAGGAAGGTCTAGAGCATTGGCAGTAGAGGATGCATGAAGTTTCAACCAGATGATGTGCACGCATGACCTGATCCTTGCACTGGATTGGAACAGAGCTATGCGACCCACCTAGGTATGATGAATTAACTAATACAAGTTTGTTTGTAAAGGCATTTGAGTTTCAATTACCTGAACAAAAAAGGTTGTTGGCACTAGATGTTGTCCTAAAAGCAACTCCATCTAGATGGTGCGTTGTACATAGAGAAGGGATGAAAGATTGGTCATGGTGTAGAATACTAATGCAAGTAAGGTTTAGTACTAAGGTAGAAAACATTGCGCAACATTATACATGAGAGAGTGATACAACATGTCATGTTGAGCAGTGCAGGACCTTATAGAGTTCAGTACCGGAGACAAAATGGACACACATATTTATACACACACTGGACACAATTCCGAAGAACTATTATTTGGAATTGGAAATGTGCAGAGAGACAACAAGATGGGATGAGTTGGTCCAGAGGTTCAAAATCACATTTATATTTGAACATGAATCCCCATCGATAGATGCATCTCTACAAGCTATTCGAACTGATATCTTCTCAGAAGAAGGGTCGATGGAGGTGGTACCACTATGGAGTGCGCACATAGATAATATGATTGTCCATGAGTTATTGGAGTGCTACAATGTTGCTAAGGAAGAACATGATGAAGAAGATCCCAGGAATGTACAAGTACCTGAAAAAGAAGGAGAACGAGAAGTAGAAAGGCCAGAGATTGAGTTCGTGACATACACACAACCCATAAATACGTGGAAGGTAAACATTGGGACAACAAAGAACCCAAAGTTTGCATAGATAGGAGATTATTGGAGTGATGATATAGTAGAGAAGATTACAGACTTGTTGCAAGAATATCAGGACCTATTCCCAACTACATTATCAGAGATGAAGGGGATAGTTGGGGACTTAGACGAGATGAAGATTCCATTGAAATCAGGTGCTAATCTAGTGCGACAGAGAACTTATAGGTTAAATCTGAAGTACAAAGAGAATGTGAAAGCTGAAATAGATAGAATGTTGGACACAAGAATCATTGAACCCATGGAGGAATTAGAGTGGATTAGTCCAATGGTAGTGCAAGACAAGAAGACATGAGGAATTAGGATTTGTGTGGATTTGAGGAAGTTGAATGATGCATGTTTACATGGCCCATTTCCAACACCATTCACATATGAGGTACTACAGAACGTAGGAGGCCAAGAGGCTTACTCGTTCACAGATGGATTCTCGAGGTACCATTAGATAAAAATTGCACAAAAAGACCAGTACAAGATGACATTTTTGACAGAGTAGGGAATTTATCAATATACATTAATGTCCTTTGGACTAAAGAATGCCCTTCCAGTGTTTTCTAGAGTTTTGGTTGCAGTGTTCGAGGAATTTACTTATAATTTCCTGGAAGTATACTTAGATGATTGGAATTTTGTTGGGCCATGTAGTATGCAAGCAGGGATTACTAGTGGATCTGACCAAGATTACAATAATTTTGGATTTGGAACCACCTATATCCATTAGACAACTGAGGGAAACTCTGGGTCACACAAGATATTACAAGAAATTTATCAAAGGATATGCGCAGATCACAACACCAATGGAAAAGTTTCTAAAGAAAACATGTTTGGACCCTCAACAACAGAAGCACAACAGACAGTCCCCACGACAGGAGAGAAACAAAATGATAAGGGGAATGATCCAGCAGGAGGGGCGCGTAAGAAGAATAAAGTGCACAAGGGACCCCCAGTTTATAATTTGACCAATGACGAAATGGACTGAATTAGCTACCAAGTATGGGATGCCACGGAGGAAGTCATTGAGGAAGCGACCAAGAAACAAGCAGAGAAACAAAAAAAGGTGCAGGATCAGTTGGAAACACTACAACAGCTCTTAGAAGCAACCAACATAACAAAACAACAGATGACAGAGGAAGCAACGTCCACAATTCCGGTGGTGGAAGGAGAGACTGTTCATCCAATCTTCACCTAGCTAGCAGCTAAGCACATAACACTACAAATTGAGATAGATGCACTTAAGTTCCCAATGGAAGAACTAAAAGAATAGGTGAAGGTGATAAGCCATCTGAACATAGTGGTGTCATGGATTCCCATACACATCTTCCAAGGATCGCAAATAGGCATTTTGCATGATATTAGGCTCCAAGGAGAGGAAGCACACCGAGAACTGACTAAGGTAATAGAAAAAAGGGCTCATTTGCAACAACAATATGACTTTGTGCTCCAAAAAAAGAGAGAAGTTTAAGGCATAGTGGAAGAAGTGATGAAAGACAAGAATGAGGCTGAGGAAAGGGTAAAGAAAAATCTCAAGGAAAAGGACGAAGCCAAAATTGTGGAACATAAAACACAAGCAGTCGTCCATAAATTATACAAGACAATTCTGGAAGTCTCGGTAGTAGTAGAGGATACTATGGAAGAGCAAGTATTGAATATTGGCAAAGTCATCAAAGGCTTATGATCGAATATCAAGGACCTAAAATTGAGAAGTACGCCAAGCATGCCACTAGAAGTAAGAGCAAGAAAAGAGAGAATGATGATGACAACCGTCGCCAACATCAAGAATTTGGAGGAACAATGCGCCAAACTCTGCAAGAAAAACGTGCAAACCTAGACATGCTTAGTGGAATACCTAGAGATGAAGGTTGTGGAGGCCAAATTACGAGACGCATAGGAAAAGGCCCAACAAGCTTAAGAGAGAATAAACAAACCTCCACCAGTTGAACATATGACATCCATTTTGGCACAGAGGAAGTCATTCGTGTAAGTGGAGAAGATGAGGGATCATCAAAAGATCCTTCAACAACGCTCAGGACCGCTACAGGAAGAAGCAGTAAGGGTGATAGGCGAACTAGCCACTGCACAGGGCAAGGTGAAACAAGCAGCCCATGAAGCATAAGAAAAACTTACAGCCTTGACTGCCCAGAGGGTCGAAGAGATCATAGAAACAGAGGCAGAGATACTCAAGGAAGTGGAGTTAGCTAAGGAAGCCTCCCAAAAGTTTATTGAGGCATGGAGGAGCAGGAAATAAGCCTTAGTGGCTCGGGACAAGCCACATGTGAGTGTTGGGGACTTGTTGGAAAAGCATTTTGGAAATAATATACATAAAAATACTAAGTGTAGAAGAAGTGTGCAAAAGAAGAAGGAAGAATAGAGAGTGCGTAGTTGAGGTGCATTTACGAGGACAGTGCATGGAAAGAGGAATAAAAATGAGGAATAAAATAGAGGAATAAAGAAGAAAGAAGAATAAAGTAGGCGAAAAGGAAGGATGACAACCCGACGTGCTAAAGATAGAAGGACACACAAAAGCAGAAAGAACAACAGTCAAAGTGAAAAAGAAACATGCAGACGGAAAAGCAGGTGAAAGTAGCCCGAACAACAATTTAAAATGAAGTTATCATGTATTGTAATAGGTTTTCGGGATGAACAAAGTAGGGTTTTAAGCCCTAGAAATAATGTATAAATATGTAATGGGTAGGGAGAATAGGGGTTCCCTTTTTGATGAGTTCTGCTAGGTTATTTTTTGTTCTCTTCTGCTGAGTATGGAAGTTCTTCTCGAACAATACTAAGGAGATGATGCAGAGAGAGAAAGGCTTGCACTGCAGAGTGGCTAGGCTAGGAGAAGGAGAGGATAACCATGATATATCTTTGTAAGCATAGTGCGCAAGCCTAAAGAAATTACCAAACACATAATAAAGAAGCCAATCATTGTGGACATAGCCTAGAGTTGGGTGAACCATGTTAAATGCTATGTTGAATGTGTTTTGTACGATTGTTCATGGATTATGTCTGGATACATATTAGATTATATTTGTCTTATGTGTAATCATGGTGCAATAGTTATGATTGTTACATTAATGGTTATATGTTGTAATCTGGAATATAATGGAAATATGAATCTGAATTCACTAAGTAGCTAACAAAGAGAAAAGAGAGAATAACACACACATGAACAATAAGTAATAATGAATAGAATAATAACCTCCCATTCCCCCACTACTGCAGAAACCTGACCTTGGAACATGCACAAATATAATTATTAAAGAGCATGAAAAAACATGGCACCCTTGGTATCGGTTATAATTATCAAGAATATAGTGAAAGAATATTGATTAAAGAATATAAAAGCTGATTGGATTAGTATGCTTATGGTAATTAATAAGAGAAAAATGGTCATATAGTTTATGCATTTTGACATAAAGAGAAATTTAGTTAATCAAACGATAGTAGTATGAATGAGCATATAGATTAATTAGTATCACATAACAAGTGAAATTATCTAGTTAATTAAAAGTTATTAAGAAAGATAAATGCATTCTAGGAGAATGTGTATGAAATAAAATAAAAAAAGTAATTATTAATTTACTAAAACTAATTAGTAGTGCACCCAAAAGTCAAGGAGAAGAAAGAGGAACAATAATTCAAATTCAATTAGAAGGGTGGGAAAAGAAAAGTGTATTGAGAGAAATTTAAAAATATATAATAAACAACTAACATAGTAACTCCTTGTGCGTCCACTAAAATAGAAAATGAGGAGAAGATCAAGGGAACACGTAAGAGTGAAAATAGAGAATGTGGGAGTTGGGTGAGAATAATCCATTATTTTATATTTTTAAATAAGTAAGTACTCGTGCACTTATGCATGCGAGTGACATGTGGGTGGGTGAAACACAACTATCTTGGATACTAATAATATTATTTAATAAACAAATTGAAAGAGAGCTTAATGAGTTTAATTCATTAAGACAAAAAAATATGTCAATACCTGAATATGAGGCTAGGTGTATGGAATTGTTGAGATATGCATCACATATGAACACATAAAAGTTGTGGGTCGGAAAGTTTGTATATGGGTTGAATTATAATATTATATCCAAGGTGAGGATATTGATGCCTCATACACTTCACGAGGTAGTTCAAGGGGCTATAATAATCGAGTAGGAACTTGTGGGTGGTGGTGAGTTTATACCATTGAGACCTTCAGGTTTAGTGGGACATAGATAGACATCATAATCATCTAACACATTGAGACCTCCTGCATAATGTAGGGATGTGCCGATGGAATGAGTGATGAGTACACAAAGATGACCAAAATGCACCATATTGGCCATAAACGCAAAAAAACTCGATCAACACATGAAATGACCATACCTACTTTTTTCTAGTTGGGAAGTTAGAGCCAACCTCCTAAGAGGGGTGATGGATATATGGAGGACCACATTTTTAGAGATATTGTCTACATGTGCAAAGCAGAGTTAGTCAGGAGAAGAGTCAAACTACAAAAATGGAAAAAATAGAAGCAGTTATGGAATGGTCGGTGCCTAATAGTGTACATGAAGTACGTTGTTTTATGGGTTTGAAAATATATTATACAAGGTTTGTAGAAGGATTTTCAAATATTGTCAATCATATTACTAAATTATAGAAGAAGAATAAGAAATTTATATGGATGGAATGGTGTCAGAAATCTTTTTACAAACTTATGAAATTATTGATGATTGCTCCTATTTTGAAAGTACGAGATATGGATCAAGATTTTTTGGTATGTAAAGATGCATCAAAAGAAGGATTATGTGGATTACTAATGCAGGAAGGTAGGGTAATTTCCTACACTTTAAGAAAACTTCGATCGTATGAGAAAAATTATGTGACTCGTGATTTGGAACTTATGACGATAGTGCATGCATTAAGAATTTGGAGGCATTATCTGGTTGGAAGGAAATTTTAGTTAAAGATACATCATTGTAAGTTTTAAAAGTTTTATAGTAATGAAATGAACACACATATTTAAAAAAAATAAAATAGAAAAGAAAACTATTGCAATCAGACATATACACAAAGATTTACCCTGGAAACCCAAACCAAGAAAACTAACAACTTGTTTAGAGTTGTGCCTCTAATTATTATTCATCGTCCAACTTCATTGTTTATAGTACAATATATACGATCTGTGACATCCAAAAAAACCTTAATCCATTGACCTAAATTAGATTACAACCTTAATTCCTTAACCAGAATTAGAAAACCATGGGATGAAATACCATGCACCACTAAACCACTAAAGGAAAAAAAAACCACACCTACCAAAGGAGAAACACCGCCCACAATTTGGTGAATAAATTCCCAAATTGTTTTTTGAAGGATCCACCTCCAAAACCCCTAATATGGGGGTGGGGGTGGGGGGATCATGCAAAGAATATAACACATACCCAACATTCTCCCACTTGTTGTTTTCTTTGCATACTTGGGTCATAGGATTTCATTGATGACTACACTAGAATGACATGGGTATACTTTTTAAAAGCAAAGTCTGAATCTTTTGAAAAGTTTGTAAATTTTCAACATATGGTTGAAAATGCAACAAGAGAAAAGGTTGCATCTTGGAGAACAGATAATGGAGGAGAATTCAATTCAATTGAATTCAATGATTATTGTCGAGACAATGGAATTCAGAGGCAACTGACAAATTCCTATACTCCACAACAGAATGGAGTTACTGAAAGGATGAATAGAACTCGCATGTGCATGGAAATATCTATGATGCAGTTTAAAGGGTTGAGCACAAAATATAGGGCTGAAGCAGTCCATACTGCAGTTTATCTCAGAAATAGATCACCTACATTAGCTCTAGATGGTCAAACACCTTATGAAGCTTGGTACGATTTCAAACCCAAGGTAAATCATCTTAGAGTTTTTGGCTCAACAGTTATGCTTTAGTTCCTAAGGAAAAGATGAATAAATTAGAAAACCAAAGTATGAAGTGTACCTTCATTGGATATTCTGATGAAAAGAAAGGGTATAGGTTGATTTCAGATGGAAAATTCATTATTAGTAGAGATGTACTTTTTGATGAAATTGAAAGTAAAAGTTTTGATGAGATTAATCATTTCCTTAGTCGTTTAGAGAAGAAAAACACTAAGGGTAAAGGTAAGTTGAACAAGTCAAAGAAAACATTTTGGTTTGAAAAAGACTTTGTTTCTTTAGAAGACATCTCTTTATCAAAAATTTATTTTGATTCATCTGGTAATGAAACTACAAAAGACTCTTCTGATACTGAAACTTCAAAAGAATCTTCTCCAACCTCAGATACTTCAGATGAAAGAAGAGCCTCATTTTTTGAAAATCATCTTTTCAATAATAATGGTGATTTAGTTTTATGAGGGAAATCACTCTATAGCATGGGGTAAACCACAACAGATGGAAATAACCAAAAAAATCAACTCTAATATCAAGTATGATATATAAACAAACATGCTAACAAGATAAGATAAAGATCCTACCTCGTCCGGACATTCAATGAAGTCCACTATTGAGCACTTGACCCAAAGCTATATACCTGCAACTTGTCCTCAACAACCAAGATACACAATCATATGGTGATAATATATAAAGTTAGCATGTATAATAGCATAATCCATCAATATTCATAACAAATATTCCCATGGAATAACAATTCAAATATTTGTGAGACATTAATTGGACAAGAAAAGAGTATTTCTATTAAAATGTAATCAACAAAAGTGTATGAATGACAAACTTCTGTGTCGACAAGTTTGGAACCGAGCAACTAAGTCCCTTCCAGATGGGCCTCCACCACTTCAATCCTCCACCAAAGGAAAGCTCATGTAAAAGAGGCAATGAGGTTCTCCATCAAATAGGGAAGATCTTAGGGGATGAACAATGTGTTCAAACTTAAAATGACATAGGGATGCAGACTCAATATGAAGTGAATAATTTCTCTAGAGTAACTTTTCTCTCAAAGTTGAATTCTTCTCCTCTTTTCCACAACTTGGATATGGCTCATTTGTATCCTTCAAATGGAACTGAAGGGTCGAGTCAGAACGTTTCCAGTATATGAAAGGTCAAGGATCATAGATCGTGTGACGTGACATGGAAACACGACACCATTTTTTAATTTTGAGCAAAAAAAATCGATGTACGTGGGATTTAATGGTGCAACCTTCTTATACACATGTTGTATAGTTGTTAGGGCGCATATTTGTGGAAAAATATGTTTTTTAGCTCTGGGAATTACAAAAAGGGGACTTCAAGTCTGGATAGGGAAATGGAAAAGGCCTTCTGAGCATGGGGTGAGGAAAATCTTTCTATAACAGATGCCCCCTAATGTGTGAGGTCATAGGAGTATCTATGATGGACAAAATACATTATAATTCCCAGAAGTGGAGTAATGGAGACCCAGTTGGACGAACTAGTTACTCATAATAATATTACAATTCATAATGACTTTGTGCACATGGATGCCAATTTGAATTACATTGTAGATCCATGTGGAAATATACCAAAAAACTATTCTTGGCCATGAATAGGAAATACAAGGGTAGATACATGCCATAGGCTACCATAGTCACGAACAAGGCCCAGTGAAAACCAGTCTCAAAATCAGTCTGAAGATATTTGTATACAATGAACTACAATATGATCTCCCATGATCACTGACGTCATATAGGTACTGGTCCAATGAATGATATCAACAACTCAGGAAAGATACGACTATGAACTGATGTCTTCAATTCTTCTACACGACCCGCCAAAGGTGCAATTCTACATCATGTGAATAAAGGAGTTGAGTTTGAACACAATGAGACTTCATTTGATTACCAATCATTAAGGTATATCATTAACAAACATGAGACAACCTACCGATAATGAAAGTAGGTATCAAGGCACCGAGTACATTCTTACAAGTGTGAATAAATGAGTTGAGGTTGAACACTTGAAGAATCCATCGATCATGAGACATTGATGTATTCCCAACTGTCGATGGAGAGAGAACCCGCCACATATGACTGCAAGCCTCTAGGTACTCATAGGACTCTAGGTATCGTTTCCAGAATATATGGACTGAAGTTGATGGAAGGAGACCCACTTAAAGGAGAGAATTAATGCATCTCTCATCACTCAACACGAGGTACAAAGAAGTAGCTTGATGATTTGGAGGAACTCAGACGAAACATGTTCACGAACCAACGACCCTGTGCATATTTCACATGCACCAGATGCAAGTAGTGCATGAAAAAGACCCTCTAAATAACAACCAATGAGGAAAACTATCGAAAAAGGCGAGGAAACCACCAATAAGGATAATGGAATCCAAGACATTGCACGAATCCCAATGTGTGAATATATTTCTTTCCATCGTGCACAAGGGAAACCCCCAGTCAATAACCAATGAGTAGATGTCGATTGTTGGGTTCAAGGTTACCTACCCATAATGAAAGTAGGAACACGGTGCACGATATGACTACAACTTCATGTAACTCTTAGACACACTGAGGGTATGAATGACATGCAAAGTCAAGAGTTCTGAGAAATGGCCGACACAGGCTGATAGACATCCTTTGAACAAGAGCATGAGACATATGGAAGACTCTGGCAACATAGACTCAATGATGAAACTTTGTGATGCAGGAGGCACCTATTAAACTCTCCATAGGGACTGGAAGAGTAACCAGTTGGAGGAGTAAACTCCAAGTAGCTAGCTTAACTTCCTAAGGTCAGGCTAAACCCAAACTTTGGATGAAAAATGGACTCAAAATTTTGTGCTTTGTTCAAAGGCGACACGACTGCTGCCAACATGAGATAATATTCTTTTCCCGTCCGTCTATTTTTTTACCTTCTGGGCCTTTAGCCCCTTCTTCCCATGAGATAAGGTGCAACCCCACAAACAGATCATCCTAATGCCCGGACAAGGGGAATGGGACAGATGAGCAAGAGACAAGATGAAAAAGTGGTGATATGATGGGAGCGGATGATGGCTCTTTAGAAATCCCCCAGTGGCAAACCAAAACCTCTGGGTACAGGCTTGCTAGGGCACCCAGTCAATCTCCCCAAGCATGGTCAAGTGGGTCAATGTAAGATCCAAGAAGTGGTCAGAAATAAAAGGAATTAGATGCATACATTTGAAGGTTATAATGATCAAAAGTGACACATACTATGATACCTGGACCAATTACCTCATGGAGCAAGAGCCTTCTCCGATACATGACCAAGTCGATGGTGATGGATGTTGCTGCTACTGACAAGACGAGTATGATGAAAGAAGAAGAGGATGGGCCCTCCAGGGCCATGCTTAGGTCAATCCTACTCTCGGTACTCCATGTCTAGGACCTGTGGGCCTTGAGACATGATCTCCTAGTTATCCCTAGAAATCGG